>JAGFPH010001761.1:135689-152803 GCA_018207615.1 Philaenus spumarius | reverse complement strand
TTGTAAGTATCCTAATTCATTATTTACAATTATTTGACTACATTTGTTAATATAAAAAGTTTTTCAAGCATCTATAGTGTTAAGTTTATTTACATTTTTCAATAAATAATAATAATAGAGTTTTCTATTTTAAAATGAAGCTTTTCATCTAAACAATGCTTAGCTATGGCACATTTATCTGGCCTTTTGTACTTTAAATGTTCTTCCGTTCTTGTCTTCATGCTTCTTTTGTTCTGGCCTATATATTTCTTGGGATTCAGTTTATACAGGGTGTTATAAAAAGTACTTTACAACTTTGAAAAATCATATTAATTTATTCAAGTAAAGTGAAAGTATCTTACAAAGTGCAAGATATCTGGAAGACAAAGCATTTCCGATCCTATGTTTATATGCACTTGTTTTCTTTATTTTTACAAGTAGAATACGTCCTGAAAGTTTCTCCGTTTTTAATTGAAGTGTAGGGTTGTAATTATCTAAATAAAAAGGTAAATATAGAGTACTTTTTATTTACATCAATTACTTATTTTATTAATTAATTCGTCTCTTAAAATATTTAATAGTTTAATCTAAAGCCTTCGGTTTTTACTTTTGTTAAAAAATAATGACGAAACTATAATAAGGGAAAAAATATTAGTGAAATAAAACAGAAACAATAATATTGTAGTACAATAAAATCAGAATACAAATTTAAAACAAACTAAGTAGATTCATTACATACCTTAAATTTTTTTAAAATATAAATATATAGTTAGTTACACTGATTTAAATAAAAACCCGAACCACAAAACAAGGAACAAAAACAATAACTAAAAAACTAAATTGTAAGTTATGTTTAAAACGCTACCCTTATGTACATTTCGATGACATGGTCATTATCCTCAGACGGTTTTAAGTAGTGATCTGGGGATTTTGTCGCCACAGTGTTCTTTTATTTTTTTAATATAGTTAGTTGTTATTAAATTAAATTATCTCTTGATATATTTTTCTAAAGTTATTAACTCTATAAATCACATAATAACATAAATTTCTCAAATTAATATTACCAGATTATATCGGACTGTTTTATTGTTGTTTTTTCATTGTAGGTCTTTGATAATCAGTAACGAAATCAATACGAAACTATTTGTAATAGAGGACAATGAGGTCAATGATTCAAAGTAAAGTCAATATGTATTTTGTCCAGACATACGTCGGTGATCCTATTGTGTATAAAGCTTTCTCATCGAACAATGTTTGATAATCTCTTTGAAAAAAAAAACAAACAAATTATATAACCTATTGCTGATTTTTAAGAAGCGATCTAGAAAACATATTGCCATACTTAAATAAGAACTTTTAAATATATTTAAATGTTCATAAGAAAATATCAACATTTGATAAATTTATATTTGTAAACATAATATACTGGTTGATATTTTAGCATTTTAAAGGTGAAATGTGAAGTCTACTATTGTTAGGCCTTTATAGTAAAATTGAATGATACATTAAATAAGAAACTCTTTTCTTAGAAAAATTATACCACATATTAAAAAAAATATACAAATCAAGATCATTTTAAATCTAAGAAGACAAACTTATGTTTTAACTTACCAAATACATAATATAGGCTATGTCATAAAACAAAAGACACTTGTTAGTTCATATTGAACAAATGTTTATACTAAGATGGCTTATTTTTAACACAAAAATTGTTTTCAAAAACTATTTACACTATTTACAGAAAATTTGTATTATGTAGGCGTATTTTATTTGGAACATCTATGATGGTCGAAGCAGTCAAAATGAACTACCAGTTTACATTTACTACATACAGTTCTGTATTGTAATAAATTGATAAGTCGATTTATGCATTTATATCGATATAATATACATTTTAAAAGTATGTTTTGTTGGCTTTTATTTGGTATAAGAATAGGAAATATTACGTAAAGAATAATATATACTGCAACGGTATATCGCGAGCCGATCATAACGGCCCATGGCGATATTCGTAAAGAACACCGTGGCCGACTAGATGGGCCCGTATTAAAAATGTTTCCAAAAGCCGATTAAATTGGTGCGTGGCAGTCGAAGGGTGAATGTTAATTGTTTGTGATGTGTAACGACCTCTCAAGATACATGTTTATGTTTTTAGAAGATGGAACATACGTTCTGAGTCGTGTAACATAGGCCTACAGTTACAAGTAAGTCACAAGACAGAGTAATTGCTCAACAACTTAGATTAAAGAATTAAGTGAGATTAATTTAATGAACATGATGTGATCTTTTAAAGTAGACAAGTACACTAAAAAAAAAATACAAATTAAAGCAACATATTCATTATAATATTTTAAGAAAAGTAATTATATATTATTAAATAATAAGTTTAACAAATTCTATTATTGGTGAACTCATGATCTGCGATATGGAATTATTGTAAGAATTAAACTTTTTTTTAAATTGACATAGGCCTAATTGCTATCATTATTGTATTTGAAAATTATATAAATGTATTGTACCAAGTAGCCTATATGTTTTGGTTACACATATCTACAGCCATAAATTAAACTTACACTTATTGAAGTAATGTTTCATCATATAAACAGTGTTTGATATTATTAGGCCCATTATTATATTATTAATCACTTAACTTATTTTGATGAAACTCGATATTGATTGGCCTATAATCTGAATATAGGCGAGGCCTATACTATCTCGAGGATAATCACCCCTGCACAAATATATACATTTTTATAATTTCTCAGGGTGCTAAGAGCTGAAATTTGCTCTATTTGTTATATAAGTGAGTGAGGAATGGAAAATATAAGGACTCTAATTTAGTTCCCCAATAGGGTGAAATTGGTAGCCTATCACGCCTACACAATAAATATACATTTTTTAAGTATCATAAAGAAAACGGAAAGCATTTGTATTTCTATTACTTGCGTCAAAGGGAAATTCAGGGCTTCAGAATCCCATATGGGCTTTTTAAATTCAACCTACTATTATTTGGTAAAGATAAAATATTGATAACAATATTTACCAATTACCAATTAAGAAAATATATTTTCCTACCAAATTATTGACTATCAATATATTATTATCATATCTAATGATTGTTATTGTATACATACAAACCAGCCTCGACTGTACGAAAGACAGAAAACAGATCGAGGTAGGACACATGTTATCCTTATATATTATTTCTCAAAGATTTTTTTTTGTCGCTAAGCGATATCTCCCTTAATTGTTCATCAAAATTAATTATGAATGCATCATTTTAAAGCTTATATTCCCCGCTATTGACGAAAAATAGAAAAACAACTTAAAATTAATGTTATATTATTTATACTTCATATGGTTAATAATGAAAGGTTCCATCTATTAAAAATAAGTTAAACTAACATGACTGCTGTTGTTAGTTAGATTGTTTACATTCTACATGCAAGTATATTCTATTACACAAATCAATCAAATTAAACCAACGTACATAAATACACGTAATTTACTTAATTAAATAAATGTATTAAATCGGATAAGTAGGCCTACTCCTAACTTGCGAGTATTATACTATTGCTTGTTTTTAGCTGACAAACAACCCCGTAAAGTCTGGGACAGTCGAAGGTGGACAGCCTGTATATTAAATTAATATGGAGGATATGAGTATAACATAGCCCTTGCACATTTGCATTGTGAACCGTGTGAATTAAAGGTGTCGTTGCTCCAATGCCTTCAGTATGTCCTGTATTAATGCTATTACAGTATCGGCGGAAATAATGTGATTGGTTGCTAGGGGCAACTGTAATCCCTTACTGGTTTTACAAACTTGACAACGAAATTAGCAAAAATCACAACATTGGGGAGATAGTTATTCGTTTTGTTCTATAGTTCGAGTATTTATATATTTCATCATTGACTGTATAGAAATTAATAATGTTCAATTACAGCTGTAAATATTGAAAGTGATATTTTCCTGGTCTATTCCGGGAAACACGGCTGGAGATTTTCCCCGTACTTCTATGTACTTAGTAGCATGATGCTTCTATCAGTAATAGTTATGTATTTTAAATCAACTGTTCTTATTAACTTAACTAGCAGTATACATGTAAAAACAATGCAAACGCTATTGTTGTCACTATTTATTGAACAATATTACTGAGCAATCCTGATAAAGTGCCTGACAAAGATTTAAATTATATCCATTGCAATTATCATATAGTTCTTATTAAGTAAAGCAGCTTCTAAAAAATCTAAAGATAGGTGTGAAGATGAATACAAAAAGTTCATTGCTTGGTGTGTTAGTGAAAAAGTTCAGTCTAACAAAGTGGACTTTGACAATTTTTGGTTAAAAAGCTATTTTTTGTTTGTTTTTTTGAGTAATTATATTATGTTGATAAATTAAACTTCTTTTATTATTATTATCATTATTTATAGTGTGATGAAAAGTGTCGTTCAAAACTCGAACCTAAAGTGTTATTTGGGTATTTGGTAAAATTTCCGCGCTCAGCTATTGCGTGCCGGAAAATATGTTTACGGCAAGCAGCGTTGGCTGGAAATTTCCACCCGTCTGTGACTCATCAATCCTCCAGGTTAGAATAAGCCAGACATTCTAGTTGGATCATTCTCTGTCTCACTCACACTCGCCGTACCGACGACAGTAGAGCTCTCGCTACCTAGCGGCTGCCACGCTAAGCTTGTCAGATTCAAATAAAACTGGGCTAAATTTTTTAAATGGACGTTGCGATTCTAATAGGTTCTGTATTCACTGGCATTAGTGATGAAATATACTATTTCTATACTTTTGCAAATGATGAGGTTACTAAAAACTTTTATTTATCGTACAATTATTTACCTTCATGCTTCAGTTAACATTAAGATCTGTATAAATAAATTGGTCTGAATCCAAGACAAGATTCGGCACATTTTAAAAAGTTGTTTATTTAAAACACGGGGAACTTTGTAATATTCAAAAAATTCTGCGAAAAACGAACAATTTAAAAAAGTTACTTTCAATAAAAACTCCTCATATCTATCTAGGATAGAGGAAGGTTTATTAATTGCAATTTGAATTAATTAAAGTTATCCTACAGAATAAATGTTTGGATCTGCCCAAAAAAGTATGACATATAAGTTTGGATGTCACTTTACCGAATCGTGTAATTTGTTCTTTTCATTTTTCTAGATGCTATTTACTAATAACAGAAGTTCTTATTAACTGACCATAATTTATCCATTATTGTAAAAAAGAAGATATTAATAACAATCGTGGCATTTCATTATTGATTCGGTGACCAAATTATTTTACAGGATTTTTTTTATGTCGTATTGAAGGATAAGGAACTAGTGTCCGTTTACAGTTTAGTTGATATCACATGGACCTTATGGAGTTGAATTATGAATATCATTGTCTCTGTGTTTAATTCATGATCCAAATTTCTTCATTTCAGTAACGTAAAAACTGAAAAAACTAACATTACATTAGTTTTATTCTAACATTTATTGCTGTGCTATTTCAATTCTAACAAATTGTAAGAATTGATAACATGTTTTCTCTAGACATCTTATAACTAAAGTTACGTGTATAAATACCCATTCTGTCTGGTCAATTTATTGACTAGATTGTACTTAAAATTTAGTTTTGTTTTACCTTTGGGAAACTTTATTTTGTCGGTTGCTTTCGAAACAAGACCAGACCATAATATCAGTTAACTAAAGTGTTATAATTTAGTTTCAATTAAATAATTGCTTTATACATTTTATTATTAATTAATTAATTATTCTTCGAAAAAATAGTTATGATTTTCAGGCAGTAAATTATGAATGATATTGTTTATGCAGCGCAGTATGTTAAGAAACTCTTTATCGTGTATCTGAACTGAATATACAGATTCACGTTACACGAAATGTCATAGAATTAAATACAAACATAATCCGGCTTGTTTATTAAACAGTTCCGCAATATTCATTCTAATCTGCGCCATTGGTTCTATCACAAATGGTTTAGCAACAACATTAAAACAGCCAGCTATGCCATTTCCTCTGTAGTATATCATTTACATCACTATGGATTGTTATCACGCTTTAACTGAATGCAAATATTTATTTAACTGCATGAGCTACAAACATGTTTTCATAATATTTACTATTTTGAATTAACAAAAAATAAATGTATACTTTAAGACTGTACTAAACGCCTACTTAATATCTTCGCCCTCAAACAATAATAAACATATCTCTCTATATAAATATGTTTCTTTGTATTTTCCCTTCATTCTTTTTTTGTCCTTTATAGACTGAAAAACTATGGACCGACTCCACTAAAAATTTCACATCTTATCCAGATCATTGCCAGGAGTGTTTAGACTTAACAATATATTGGGTAAAGTGGGGTAGCTATACTTATAGAATAAATATAAATTAAACTAACTTCCTATATGTTAGTTTATATGTCCTATATCCTACATGTTATAAAGCTAAAATTATGTAATATTATTTTTAAATGATATGACAAACAATTTGCAGTTCGATTACTCAAGTCAAAGGGATTAAATGGAGCAACTATAATTAAAATTAAATAATAATCCACAAACTTACTTCTTCTGTATGCTCAAAACCCTCTCAACCAATTTCACAAAATGTCACAACTTACACATATTAGTACAAGGAGTGTTTAGACTTAACAATATATTGGGTTAAGTGGGGTAGCTATACTTATAGAATAAATATAAATTAAACTAACTTCCTACATGCTATAAAGCTAAAGTTGTGAAATATTATTTTTAAATTATATAACAAACAATTTGCAGTTCGATTACTCAAGTCAAAGGGATTAAATGGAACAACTATAATTAAAATTAAATAATAATCCACAAACTTACTTCTTCTGTATGCTCAAAACCCTCTCAACCAATTTCACAAAATGTCACAACTTACACATATTAGTACAAGGATTGTTTAGAGAATATGATAATTAAAATAAAAGAGTTTAAAATGAGGTAGCTACCCCTATAGAATAAATATAAATCGCACTACCTTCCTACAAACTATGCACGGTGATCAACTCAAGATAACCATCATTGGGATCTCGGAAACTATACGTTTCTCGAAAACAAATTGGGAACCTTCCGTGGATTTTAAATTTTATAAATACAAACACCATATATTTATATTTTTATAATAAAGGAAATACTATTTTCGCTATTTATTTTGATATTTCTTTAATGATAACTTTAAATCAAAGAATTTAAAATAGTGAAATGTCTTCCCAGCATTAATGTCTTCCAAAAGATTTAACCAGACATTACAAATAGTATCAGTCAACAACTGCACTTCTAAGTGCATGGATGTCATAGCAGGGGTTTCTCAATTTTTTGTCTTAGGGCCTTCCTTATTTTTGATTTTTATAAACGATTTTCACAGTAATATTCCATCCTTTTCGGTTTTATATGCAGATGACACAACTCTCCTTAGTTCGGGTAAGGATCCTGTAACAGCTAGTGCTAAACTTGATAAGTCTATGGAACTTGCAGTGACCTGGTTTTCGGCAAATAATCCAAACTAATGAAGACAAGACCGAACAAATAATCTTCTTGCTTAGCTACAGTCTATTGGAAAAGGAAAAGTTTGATACTGTTATATTATTGGGTATGCATTTGGACAGTAAGCATACTTGGGAATCTCAGTTTGCAAATCTTTTCATAAGACTATCTAGGGTAATTTATTTCTTAAGAAAATTAAAGCCGTGTGTTAGTTCGGAAGTACTTCTTCTAACATACTATGGCCTATTCCATTCAAAGCTAATGTATGGTGTACGACTCTGGGGCAGTTCGGGTCCTTCAGGAAGAGTTTTTATATCGCAAAAAAAGCTATAAGGCTCATTATTGGGTTGTCAAATAGACAATCCTGTAGACCCGGTTCTTTTGAACTTGGAATTATGACTTACCGGTATATATACTGTAACTTAATTCACTTTCAAAAAATATATATTGAAATTTGACAACCATTATGAGAAACATGGTTACAATACTAGAAACAAATGTGATATTATAGCTCCTAGTATAAGACTATCTAAAACTCATAAGAGTTATTATTACCAACAGTATATGCTATTTAATAAACTGCCTCTGTATACAAGAACTTTGCCTGAAAAACTTTCAAAAGTGTAAAAAATGGTTTAAGTAAAAAGCTTTCTATTTTGTGGAGGAATTCATAATTTCTTCATTCATTTTTATGTCTCCAGATGCAATAGTTTAACAACTAAGTAATGTTATCTATAATATTAATATATATATATAATATTTCCTTCTTTCCGTCTTGCAACTTATTTTCTGTAGTGTAATACTACGCGCGTTTCAGGAACACGTTCCCATCTTCAGGTTTTATAAAATTTTAATAAAATGTTACTCACATGTGAGCACGTCATAATTTAACAAACACACACATACACACATACCAAACACGAATTATTGCACATATATAATTGAAATCAAAAAACACAGTTTAAATTTTTTTTTATTTTTAAAACAGTTGGCTTTAGGCCATGTTAACGTTGCACCGGTCACTGGTCGACTCTTCATAATTTCTGATTTAATTGATATATATGTACTAATGTATCCCCTATTGTTCTCTATTCCAATATGACTGTTGCCTATTGCATGTATTATGTTTAACGGCAATATAACTATTATTGTTGTTATTAATTGTACTCCTAAATAGCAAATTATGATTCAAATTATGTATTATTACACAAGTTCTAAGTTGAAATTGTTCACTCGTTGTTGTAGGAGTTTGATATTATTCAAATCTTGTTTGAAAGTAATTTAATAATCTCTAAAATTTGATGAACATAGTAACTATCACTCCACATCAGTGATGTTTTAAATTTTGAGAAAAGCAATTATTAAAAGAAAATTTAAATAAGCACCTTATTGATTTTACAAATAAAAGTTTTTTACAAAAATATTATACTTAAAACAGCGTTTTTATTAAATATACAACTTTATAAATATCAATAAACTTATAAAATAAATAGAACATAAGTAAAATGTTGTCATATATATATATTATATTTCTTTTCGATATAATACTAAGCTTGCGTAAAAAAGATTAAATAATAAGTATGGGAAAGTTATCGTGGTATCAAAGAATCAGTTCAAAATTACACAAAGGCCTATACAGAAATACTAAGGTTTGGTTATTTAAATGGTTCAAACAAATTGAGAAGCTAAATACAGTGGGAGGTTTTGAAATATTTTGGGTTGTCATAGGTTTCGACCCGGCTATTTACGTAGGATATTCCATTCACCATCCGACATCAGAGCAGAAGCTTAAAGACATTTATGAAATAACTTGCTGAAATTGAAATAACAAATTATTAACGTGTCTACTAAAGTGTTGCGAAAAGTATATTAGTTAGTTTTTAACACGCTGTGTTACAATTTCATCTCTCTTAAAATAATATAATTCATGCATTTAATAAAATCAAAATACTAAAACGTAATAAGCAAATTTAAAGATAAAACCAAACTTTATAAATCATGATTAGTTAAACTAATAACTTAACAAATAAAAATAAAACAAACCTGCAAATGTACATACAAAATATTTGCATTGTTAAACACATTTGTGGAAGTATCTGACTTAAACATAAATCGATATCTAAGTTTGGTGGGTAAAACTAATGTATTTATTTCATCCACAAAGTAAAATGAGAAGCATCATTTTGCAGTATTCAAGCACTTCCTACTCGCGTTGTAAGTTTTGCGAAAACGAGCTCTTAAGCTCGAGAAAGTTTTGCCACAACAGGCGTGGCTTAGACATGTGGCGCCTCAAAATACACTATTGCTCTAACACAGGGTAGACAATAGTCTGTATTTAACTATGCTAACTTTTAGCTGATTACGTACAAGTGATGGTGATGTCCAAGAAAGGAAAACAAACATTTGCAGTCCATTATTTAAGTTTAAGGAGTGCAATGGAATAACTACCCTTAAAAATAAATAATAATTCTTACATTTCCTTTGAAGCCAGATACGTGGAACTTATTAATCTTAAGTTCAATGTAGTAAAGAAATATATGTAGGAAGAAAACGTATTCATATATGTAAAATGCACCTCAAAAGCTCACATTCGTTCCGGAGTTTTGAGTAACCAACTGATTGAAAATGTGATTATCACTTTCTGACTCATAGCTGATCACGTATATACACCTAAATGGGAAACAGAGACTGATTTAAACAAAACTTGCCAGATAACACGGATCGGAAATAGTTTTTTGAATTACGAGTAATTATTGTGAAGCTCAATAATTCATTATTGTTTATTTTCGCCATACCGACTATTGTTTTTTAAGTACAACTAAAAACTTACCGTCTAATAGTCAAATTTCAGCGTCCAACGACGGCCGTTTCGGCTGTTCAGCCATCATCAAGTTTAGGACAATGTCCTTCGTCAATAGTTAATTATAAAAATAAAAACACAACGAATGAAATACACTGACACACACGATTGTACACTATTAACTATTGACGAAGGACATTATCCTAAACTTGATAATGGCTAAATAGCCGAAACGGCCGTCGTTGGACACCGCAATTTGACTATTGGACGGTAAGTTTTTAGTTGTACTCAATAATTCCCCTATATTAATTTAATTCATTTATTAATATCTGCAAGCGAAGCCATGGTATCTGCGAACTTTAAATACATGTTCTGCTAGGAAAATAAAGAAAATCGTTTCTGTAAACATAGGCTCGGAAATGCTTCGTTTTCTAGATATCCGCCATTTTTTTACTGGAAATATATTACAGGTTTTCTGATAGAGATGGATTCTGCAACAACTACTTTGCAGGTGCATCGACAGGTAAGCAACAGTAGCCATTGAAACCCTGTTCATCTCTCTCCAAATCAGTACCATTATGTATGGAAGTCGCTCATCAATACAGAGAACTATTTAAATATGAAAGACTAGTTCTTATTGATGAAATTAGTACGATTAGTGCTACAACAAACATCGTCTTAAACAACATACGGAGGTTTAGATATGATCTTACTTGGTGACTTGCGTCAATTACCACCCGTTAGAACAACTCCAATATTTTAAAAATCAAACGTAGAATCACCTGACCTACTTTATGGCTTGTTTAATTTCCTAAAGTGTAATATAGTTTAATTAGTTTTAACTGTAAGACTAAACATTACCTAGCACAATTATGTAAACCCTATTGGTTGTTTCTCCTCCTACTATGAGAGAGGGAGAAACAATATATGTAAGACAATATATATAAACAATATATATTCCTAGTCTTTTATATATAAAGATGTTAATGAGGGCAACCAATTAATTCTATAACCTCCTTCAGTGGTGAACGCGAAGCCTAGTATAACGTTGTACATCTAGTGAGGTCTTGCTCCAAGGCGTTGTATTCCCCTTGTATAGTTAGTATAGACCAAATAAACTCACCCCTGTATCTAGATTGCATACGCAACGCCTGATGATTTAAAACATTCAATAATTGATCACATGTCCCTAACTAGTACGATTAAGACCCGAATAAATACATTTTTGTCTACAGCTCCGATTTGGATGCAGTTTTCTGCATCGTGTTCAGAAAAATACCAGGAAAAAAGTACGCATATGACCAGTTTCAGAAGAAAACGGAAATGCATCGCGGGTTTTACCTTGGGGGCATATTTTAATCCGAGGCCGACGGAAGAGTTTGTACGGCGAGCGAAGCGAAGCTCATAATCCGAGGCCGCAAGGTCGATATGCAAACTCGCAGAGTGGGTTTTTGCTCTGAGAGTGGAACGAATCAGCAAATGAGCCTGGGCTGGAGGCTTAGGTGCAACCAAATTCTACCAATATAATTCGTACACACAGGCAGCTGTTCAGGGCCATAAAATGTAAAATGCGGCCGTCAGAGTGCGAACAGGATGGGTGAAAAGTCTGAGAACGGTTTAATATTTTTCGTAGAACCTATATAAGGAAAAGTTGAAGGTAGATGTGATTCTGGAACCACATTTTTTATATATTAATTATTATTCTTTTTACTTTCTCACTATACTATAGTATAGAGGAAGTATAGTGATCGCAAAAAAATTTATGTTGAGATTTTTGTGGAAATATCCATTTTGGGACCCCCTGAGTCCAAAACAGTGGTTTGTACAAAATGTATGTATGTCTGTATGTATGTCTGTATGTATGACTGTATGTCCGTATGTATGTCTGTATGTATACAAAGCTAGAGCGAAAACTATTCCATCGATTTCAAACAAATTTGCACCAGACATGTCATATAGGCCTGTATAGAAAAGCGGTTTTGAAAAATTTTGACAAACAACCCCCTTTTTGGCAAAAAAAACCCCACAAATCATTAAAAAAATTATAAAAAACGGCTCTAACGTTTTTGAAAAAAATTGGCATATTTTTAGCCTTTAATGTACTTTACCATATGGAAAAACCGCCTCTATCTAAAAATTCTCGTTTATCTAATAATAATAACTGATTTTTTTGCCATTAAGGGGGTTGTTTTTCAAAAAAATTTCAAACTCTTTTTTCGTGCATCTATAAAGGCCTAATTGACGTGTTTGGTGCAAATTTGTTCGAAATCGATCTAAAAGTCTTCTCTCCAGATAATAGTAATGATATTTATTAGTTAATCTCCAACTTTAATAAAAAATCACCTCTCCTACCCCACCCTACAAGTCACAGTGAATCTGTTTAATAATTTAAATATGTTTGTGAGAAATTATGTGCCAGTTCCTGGTACCGTTTATTAGTTTTAAAATTAAATAAGCTTTCTAACGATACGACACAACGATATTTGGGAGTATTTGGTTGAACCACTCGAAATCAATTTTAAAAAAATCAAAATGGCTGTAATTCAAAAATTTTAAATACTCCCAAATTTCATTGTGTGGCGTATCGTTTGAAAGCTTATTTAATTACAAATCTGAAAAGAATAATAATTTAAAAAAAATTTAAATAGTACAGCAAAATGGGGCAAAATCATAAAATATGATTTCGTTGATTTTTTGCCGCCACTTTTAATCGGTTAAAGATATGGATGTGGAAATTCACCGTTGGGTTTCTCTTGAAATTCTATATCGAAATGATGTATAACATGAGCACCTTTCCATTTAATAAAAAAGAAAGTTCCATTCAAGATTATGTACAATTATGTAAACCCTATTGGTTGTTTCTCCTTCTACTATGAGAGAGGGAGAAACAATATACGTAAGACAATATATAAACAATATGTATGAGAGGAATATATAAATAAAATATTTCTGAGTATAAAGACTTTGTCATTGAAACGCGTTTTAAAAATAAAAGTATTTTTGAGAGAATTGTAAAAATATCAATTATGTAAAAATGAAGCGAGTAAAAACGTTTATTTTAATGCCATAATACAAATGTTTTAATAACACTTTTTCCTTCAGTTCGCAAATTCTTTTTCTATTCCAATATTATGAAGAGTTGAAATTTGTTTGTTTGTATCTAAGAGGTAATCTCTGAAACTGCTGAACCGATTGAAAAAATAGTTTTTCTAATAAAAAGCTTCACTATCCTGAGTAACATAGGCTATAATTCATTTGGATAAAAACATTTTTTATTTTAATATTTGTAAATTTAGTCGAAACAAATTCTTAGGTTATACCTAGACTGATGAACCACCACATATTTCTTGAATGTATTTACATTCATTACCATAGCAAACAATTGAATAAAATAACATATAAAACAACTGTTCGCTCTAATATTTCCATTAACACCTGATTTGAAACTTTGAAGCAATTATTTGTATTTCTAACTTTTAGATTAGGTTTTTATCAAAGTATAGACCTGAACCTTTCTGGTTCTGTTAAATTTTATTATATTTGCTGTTATAAACAATACGAAATAATTTGATTTGAACATTTAACATTATTTACAGTCTTAGCTTTGGGGTTATTATTAGTTCTACACCTTTATTATAAAGAAAACATAACATGATTATGTGTTTAGAAGGCTCCAACGGGGATGGCGTACGGAGCACGCAGGGTTTCCCCTAGTTATAAATAATTATATAAACCCAAATTCTGTTAATTAATATTATATTTTTTTGTAATATCGCCAAAGAAGTTTACAATTCTTCTGTGTGGCAATTTGGGAATTTGATTTTTTTATACTAATGTACACATAGTATTTGTAATGTTTATTACTAGTACTTACGTCAATTATAATGTAATATATAGTATTAATATAATATATATAGTGTTAATATAATAATATTATAGTATTTATAAATTGAAAACTAAATTTGTCTCTATAGATTTTAGAGATTTGACTATCTACCATAGTAGTGAATGCCTACATCAGTCATATACGAGAGAGTAGGCTTATATGATTTCGGAGTAAACTTGTCTCTACAGAATTGTGTTGCATCTTTTCCATTCTGATGCCGTTTCTGAAATTTAACAATAGTAAACATTTAAAGTCTTGCTCTAAAATAAATCACTTCTAGAACCATAATTATACAACCATGCATTCTCAAATATTGGTTCTGATATTTTACACACGTAGTTTATAATTTCATTCTGAGATTTTCTTCTTTAAAATTGGATAGGCATTTATGTATATATTTGTTAATACATATTTTGCTCTTTAGTAACTATTTAAAACTGTTGTGTTGTTACAAATCAAATTATGTGAAGTTTTCAGAATTATGTAAATATAGAATTAAAAACAATAGGTTTTAAAATAGTATATTCTCTATTTGTACGACATTATTATTTTTAAAAGAAGTAATATAACGGTTTCTGGAGAAAATTAACGTATACAACGGATATTAAAAACTAAGAATTCGAAAGTTTTCAGTTAAAAGCCTGATTATTGTGTTGTTGGCATGATTAGAGTACTCATTGCGTGCAAGTTCATATAAAATGAAATGCAAATGATACCAAGGTAAGAAAGTCTACAAATTAGAGAGCACTCCTGCTGTTTATTTTCTTTCAAGTTGAAATATGCAAATTACATATATTATGTAGGAAATATAAAAAACAATACAACCTTTGTTTTCAAAGAGCCTCGTTCCATTTTGTGAAACGCTCCTAAAGTGAAACGCTCCTAATGTGAAACGCTCTATTCCATCTGTTTGAAAAACGTTTTGCTCTTGCCGAGATTCGAACAAGCAGAGTCAATCACCACAGACTATCGCCTTAGCCGGTTAGGCCACAATCGCATTGATAATTTATATTTGAATTGGGTATATAAGTGTAACAGATTGTCCTACGTCATAGGCTTAATCTGTTATTGTTAATACAATGCACAGCTGTTTAATTAGTAATACCTCTGAAATAGACATTGCGCTTCCTAATTTCGAAAGTTGTGTTAAAAAATAAACATTGCGCTTCCTCATTTCGTAAGTTTTGTTAATCCAAAAGTTTATACTTCTCCCGAGTGCTCTTAATCACACAATTACATTTTTCATATTATTTAAAGGTTTTCAACTCACTTCTTTAGCTGCCATACATTAATTCCGCCCAAAATGAGTTCACATAGTAATGTTTTCATTACATTTTTGTCTAAATTTGAATGTGTTTGATCAATGTTTTAAAGGGGGTACTTAAATGTTACATCACGATGGTAAAAATAAAAGTAGGCTATAATTATGGAAAACTATACAAGATGTTAATAATAAAAGTTTATTTAAAAAATGTAAGAAAACATTCGCCACTGATAATACCGCGGTCAGTTGCGAGATGCACTTTGAGCACTGTGTTTCCTGTGCACATAATAATACCTTCACGTAAAACACTTTTTAAAGTTAGTATTGTTTTTGACTTTGTTTTTTTTTTATTATGGCTTATTAGTTTTATTTAACTTGACTATACATTAATTATAACAAAGTTAAAGTTTGAAACAAAACACAAGCAATTCCTAAACTAAATTTGTAATTGCAGTTATACAATATTTTGTTTTATATTATAACAATACCATGCAATGCAAAGAAAATACACTCTTACATTACAGACTACATTAGTGTTATTACATTTATTTTAAAAGATATAAAGCTACAAGAACATAATACAATATTGAAGAAATTTTTAGTACAAGGGGAGAATGTTCGTCCCATACCAACCCATGTTAAATTTATCATCTTTATGTACTTTTTCTCAGGCAGTATTTGAACAAGCCTTATGAAATTTCTACTACATATCAAGTGTATGTTTGTAAAAATTCCAAAATAGAATTCTTAATTTAAACTTAAAATTAAATTGTATATGGCTTTATTACTAAACCTTCAAATTAAATCACTTTTATTTTATTATTTGTTGGTAAACAAAGCCCAAACTTGCATCTTTTATATATTGTTGTACTCAAAAAATTATGTACTATAATAAAAAAATATATATCTCACCAAAATAAAACCAAAAATATATTTTTAATCTTATAAAGTTAGTACCTAGTAATAATAATTTTAAAAAATCATAACAATGTATGAACTGTTTTATAATGTAAAACACAAAATAAAACAAGGTGAAAAGATGGAACACTTTTTCGAGACTTCGGTTCGTGTTTTTCTTAAATACTCAAAAAGGTAACGTTTTTTATAAAGCACGTCACGTTGCTGACACGCTAGAACGCTCAAAAGCTTTTCAACTCTCCGCAATAAAATTACGAATATGTCTTTTCTTGACGTTTTCGAATTCTTGACTCTTGTTTAGAATTTTCGCAAGATTTCAATATTTTGGCATTTTAATGCAAGCCGAAGTAATGATGTTTTTACATTCGTAAATACTTAAAAATGTGTATAAATATCAAAAGACAAAAGTATCAATAGAGCTAGACTGTTAAACATTATTTGTATAATTTATTCACAATCAGAACGATTTTTCTTGAGCACTTTTAAAATTTGAATAATAAAAAATTGTTTGCATCTACATAGTACATCTTATTGTTGTTAATATTTGTTGATTGTTCACATCTTATAGTATATCGTCCATGATTTCTTGGATTGTTGTGTATTTCTGGTTCATTTGTTTTGACGCATACGTCAAAAAATAAAGCTGGACCCATACATCTATATATATAAAAGCCAAAACCCACTGACTCACTGACTCACTGACTCACTCATCACGATTTCTCAAAAACT
>JAGFPH010001761.1:121098-135589 GCA_018207615.1 Philaenus spumarius | reverse complement strand
CCGAACGGATTGGAATGAAATTTGGTATGTAGCTTCCTCTAGGGCCATAGGTGCTCACTAAGAAAGGGTTTGAAAAAATTCGAAATTTTAGGGGGGGTTTGGGGGGATCAAAGTTATTAAAATACGATTTCTTCAAAACTACCGAATTGATTGGAATGAAATTTGGTATGTAGCTTCCTCTAGGGCCATAGGTGATCACTAAGAAAGGGTATGAAAAATTCGAAATTTTAGGAGGGGTTTGGGGGGATCAAAGTTACTAAAATCATAATTTCAGATCTTTTATTATTATGAAAATAGTGCTTTTATTATTTAAGATATATATATATATATATATATAAGCCAAATACCACTCACTGACTGATCATTTAAAAATAATACAATTACGTTAAAAAGACTGAAAATACCAACCACCACGGGCAACGCCGTACGGGTCAGCTAGTCTTGCATAACTATCATTCTCACAGGCGAGCGTTGCACACTTCGAAATAATGCTAAATAGAATGAAAAATGTCTATAGTCAAGTTTTTCTCATTAATCTCTCAAACAATATTAACTATTACAAGTTTTTTAATAAGACAAACTCCTGCTACAGCTATTTTCTAAAGCTATTTTATCCTTTTCTTGTAAACCAAATTATTCACTAAGAATCAATTACAGACTCCTCAAAATTTTTACAGAATTCGTGTACTTGAAATAACATAATTATCTTCTTTTTTTTCACACTTATTATGTGCATTACTGTTGCAATTAAGACAGTGTATTTTGAGTATGTTTTTTTACCTCAGATTTGATGTTACCTTTTGTAGAAACTCTATGAAGTCTAAACAAATGGTTAACTCTTCCTTCTACGCATATTATAAATGTACTGCTCTTTTCTTTGTATCTGTTTGAGGGAATTCTATTTGTATCAGTCGTGCATGGTAGTTTAAAAAAATCCTTGTTCAGTTTATTTAAATTCAGCTTTGTAAATACAAATTTAAAAATCAGCTTTGTATTTAGGTAGAATAATATTTCAAGATATTGAAACGTGATTTTATCCAATATCACGTCTAAGGTCGAGTCCTGTAATGTCATCTCTCTCTTGGGATTTCCTAGAAACTTTATTCCTAAACGTAAGAGAGCCTTTACTTTATATCTTTTACAACTGTTTTTAAACCTGCACCTATTAAGATTAATTCAGGTGTTTTATTATAGAAAATTGTCATATAACCTATGATTCTTGATCTTATACAATTAATGTAAGAAGAGTGTGGGACGATATGGCGCCGGAAGTAAAGTCGCCACTAACCTAAGCTAGTGGTCTAATATAGCCAAGCTTAACCTATCCTATAATCTTATTTTGCACCTATTTTTTACAGATGACAGATGACACATGATCAAGTCTGCGTTAATTTTACAGGTTGTAAAATTATATTGATAGAGACTACCGGTAACCCTGAATACGAGAAATATGTGTAAATTACACAGTTAAAAATCACGTCATATATAAAGATTATAATTCTTCAGTTACACAATGACGGTATCAATTTGTATGTTTAATGTAAAAGCATGAAGAATGGATAAATAAAGTGCAATCTCATATACTAATAAGTTTTACAATCAAAATTGGTAATTATAAATACTATGCCATTGTTTAAAATTTAAACACATATTACTCACCCTTGTTTTGAATAATGCATTTATTTCGAATTGTTTATATATAATTTTCTCTATTTTTGTGATACACAATTATATGAAAACTTCTATAAACTTGGATACATAAATATATTATATTGATAATAAAATAAAGTATTTATATAACAGTTTATAACCTCAATACAAATCTTATAACGTATTATAGGTTACATTAGTTCTTTAACTCATATTTAGAAAAAAATTATCTTCGCAATACTTATATTGATTGAAGTTGTAAACATAACCCCAAAGTAAAATCTGCGATAGGTTTTGTTTGCGTATTACAGATGATGGGTGAAATCAGCTGTTATATTATATTATTAAGTTAAACGAATATTTATTTCTTCTTTAAATGTTACACCTGATTTACACCTGTATATGCCCATGCTATTTAAATGGGACTTATTTTATTCCGTAACAAACTTTTGGGACACAATTAAGAAAAATGAATATTTTCCCCCAAAACTTCATGCCCAGACCTCTAAAATGAGACCTCTCCCAGCTTCCTACGACCTACCGTTCGCTCTGAATTTCATTTTCAAATTTGGGCTTACGGAATTAAATATATAGATTTTGAAAGTGTCGCCTATGTAACAAAACGTTTTCTGATTTTGTCTTCGATTTTACTGACATACATTTACTGTTTTATTGTTTCTGGTGCAGGGTTAACCATTTCGAATAGCTATTATTTCCTTTGCTTTGACTTCTTCCATAATTTACTAAGCTTGAGAAACTTTAGGTTATGTGTAAATAATAGTCTGTATTTCATTAAACCTCCAGTGTTGAAATTCTAGAATAACCTATATACAACAGCATGGTATAGTGTTACCAATATGCTATAAATAACTTTACCTAAACATCTAAAAATAACTCTGAGGCAAGATGGCTTCAATAAATATATAGTATATGTAGAATTAAAACTGCTATATTAAATCAATATTATGATTTACGTATTTAGATATGCAATAACTTACCTGTATTGGATTAGCTACATGGAATTGGTTTAGTTCTGATTTTCGCATGTAAAGAAATTAGAAAACAAGAACGTGGAAGCACAATTAAATAGAACAATGCACAAGTACTAAACCAATCCGATAAATTACATTTGATACAAAAATGTCTTCCGCGCGTTATTTGAGTTAGTAGACTTTCAAAATCATTAAATTTACTTCTCTTAAAAAAGCTCACGTTAATAACTGGAATTTAAATGTACTTAATGATGTTCATATGAGTATCGTATCGTAAAGAGAATAGCATAAAAAAAATCATTATATTTTATAATTTCTTTTACAATTTCCATGCAATTCAAAAATATAAAATACAGTTTTAAACAATAAATTATTATTCAAGCTTATTGAAAACCTCATAATATATTATATTATTTCTCAAAGGTGTTATTTTGTGGCAATGCCTTATCTTCCTTAATTCTTCATCAAAATAAATGATTCAAACATTATTTTAAAGCTTGTAAATACAAACAAATGTCGAAAAGTAGACAAATAGCTTAAAATTTATGTTTTTGTTAAACAAATTTATTAAAAACTTTATTTGAAAGTTCATACTATTCCTAATGAAAGGGGGCAACTATTAAACATTTGTTCAATTTGAAAGTGACAGCTGTTAGATTGTTCTGTATGCAAGTTTTATCTATCACACAAATCAATCAAACTAAACCAACGTAAATAAATAAACGTAACTTACTTAATTAAATCAATGTATTAAATCAGGCAAGTAGGCCTACTACTCCTAACTTGCGAAATATACGCACGGGTCAGCTAGTAATTTAAATTAGACAAATTAAATAAATTGAATTAAATTACAAGTGAAAAAACATAGACCAAGACCGGGAGTTGAACCCGGGCCTTCACGTTTCCGTCGTGACGCTCTGCCATCTGAGCTACCCTGATATCTACCGATATTGGTCGATGTCATCTCGCTTGTACGGTTTTTACTGCAAGTATTGAATTAACAGATTGAGTAAACTGCGAAATAAGAATTGAGATTGTCTTCAATGTCGTATACACGAGGTAGTCAATCTGTTAATTCAATAATTGCAGTAAAAACCGTACAAGTGAGATGACATCGACCAATATCGGTAGATATCAGGGTAGCTCAGATGGCAGAGCGTCACGACGGAAACGTGAAGGTCCCGGGTTCAACTCCCGGTCTTGGTCTATGTTTTTCACTTGTAATTTAATTAAATATCCCTTGATGAGGAAGTGTGTAAGCGGAAAAAAAATTGAGTTTGGAGTTTACTTCATTTCAGAATTCTAACGTCTAACAAAATAAATCATATTATTACTTCTGCTATATTGCATTTTCTGTGGCAACACATAATATTTCTTAAAGAATCAGATATAAATAAATATAATATTAAATAACTTATACTAACTCCTTAAGGGACTTTGTAAAATAAATAATAACACTTTTTTGTACTTTCTTAATGTTCTTTTGACCAATTGTTTCTCCAGCAACTTAAGACTAAAGATACAAGAAAATACAAGTCAATGAGAAAGTAGGCTAAATACCGTTAGATTAGGGAATTGGGAGTAAAGTTGTCTGGTCAATGACAATTTTGTCAAAGAAGTGGGCAGTTTTGCTCATTCTAAAGTAAACTTGAGTCCTTATTAAATAGCCTCTTAATTTCTAACATTTGTAAAGCACCTAAGCATTTACTCTTACAATTAATTATCATGTAGAACAAACAAAATTTGAATTTTATAAAATCTAAAATGTCCTGAGTTTTTGAATGTTTGGAGAAACTAGAATATTTCAAAAGTTCAAAATAGTATTTATTATTTACTATATAGGATATGCCAAACAGAAATTATTGATGTGGTGATGTAGTTTTAAGTACCAGTAAAATAATAAAATTAAAGTAGTAATTATACTGTGTATGGAATAACTCTACTAACACTTGTTACATAGAAATGGTATTAAAAAATATATATAATTTTCAAAAAACGGCACTTTCAAAATGTCCAATAAAGGTTTAGTGAGAAGTTGAAAGTGATTCTTGTCTGTAACTACTGTACTGCGGAAGTTGTTAATTTATGCGCTTTTTGCGACGCGTGTGGTTTAATCAGTGTTTTGTACAAATGTAATCAAGATCCCTCCTCACAAAGTCATAGCATGGAAATGAATTAGGTACGGAAATTCAGCCAAGCAGATAATGTTTATCTGGTTTTAATACAACCAAACACTTTTGGAAGTAGCAAAGATATTGAGCTTAAACTTTGGATACATATGTTTTGCGTAACATTTTATCACTGTACGAAAAATTATAACATTATTTTAAATATTTTCAAAATGGCGGCTGTTCTTTATATAAGCGAAATACCACTCACTCACTCACTCACTCACTGACTACCTCATCACGATTTCTCAAAAACTACCGAACGGATTGAAATGAAATTTGGTATGTAGCTTCCTCTCGGACCATAGGTACTCACTAAGAAAGGGTTTGAAAAAATTCGAAATTTTAGGGGGGGGGGTTAGGGGGATCAAAGTTATTAAATCACGATTTCTTCAAAACTACCGAACGGATTGGAATGAAATTTGGTATGTAGCTTCCTCTAGGCCCATAAGTGTTCACTAAAAAAGGGTTTTAAAAAATTGGAAATTTTCGGGGGGTTTGGGGGTTAAAATTACTAAACCACGATTTCTCCAAAATTACCGAACAGATTGGAATGCAATGTGGTATGTAGCTTCGTCTAGGGCCATAGGCACTCGCTAAGAAAGGGTATGAACAATTTCGAAATTTTAGGAGGGGTTTGGGGGGGATCAAAGTTACTAAAATCATAATTTCAGATCTTTTATTATTATGACAATAATGCTTTTATTATTTAAGATCTATCTATATAAAAGGCAAATACCACTCACTGACTGAACACTTAAAAAGAATACAATTACGTTAAAAAGACTGAACATACCAACCACCACGGGAAACGCCGTACAGGTCAGCTAGTATAATATATTTCACATTGTAATTAAAAAATAAACGCTATCTATGTATAAATATACAGAGTGTTCATAAAGTCTCTTTAACCCAATTTATTATTTTTATGGAAAATAAGTTAACTAAAATTTGTGTATATATTGTGCTTGTGTTGCATACCAGGACACATTTTTTACATATCTGAACCTTTATGATTTTAGGGGCTTGAGGGGTGTAGGGAGGTTAAAATTTTAAATATAAAGGTAGGTCATGTAACGTATTTTTCTTTCTGACTCTATTCATCCTATCTGAAGTGATTTAACGTTAACGTGTACGTTAACCATTTCTGCTAGTATCATATCAGGCATGTAGTAGAGTTTAAAGTGAAATTTCAACATTTAATTACATAATCTAGCAACATTGACTTTTATGTTGAACTTGGACGGTATATTCACTTTCCTGATAGAGTTTTGACATTTTATAATTTCATAACACTTCACTAGCTAAAGAATGAACGTGACTTTTCCCGTTATGACAGAAGCTCCACTTGGGGAATAACTTCGATCCCAACGTGACACAGATTAGCAAATTTATAAAACTGTTCAATTTTATTACTGTATCTAAATATGGTTCCAAATATATAAAAACTATTAACCAATAGTAACCACTCTCTATATTGTGCTTTTTTGTGTGGGGATTTTCAATTATTTGTTATTTCTTTAATTTGTTATTATTACTATTGAGATCATAGAACGAATAAAATGTGGGGCGTGAGATAACACATAGTAAATGCAAACGTCAATAGCCGAAGAGTATAATGACAAGTAGATCTCATGCAAACAATACGTTGTGTAAATGTAGGCTACACATCCATTAGACCTAACTTATTTTTGTAGCATTTTATCATATGGTGCAATGTATAAAGAGTGTTCATAAACTCCTTTTAACCCTCTTTCATTATGTTTGTTACTAAAAATAAGTTAACAAAACTGGGTATATTATATCTTGTGTTCCATAACAGGACACAGTTTTTGACATATCTGACACTCTGTGATTTTGGGAGCTTGGAGGGGGGGGGGGGGTGGTTAGCAATCTCAAGTGTAAAGGTAGGTCATGCAATACACAATTGAAAAGCTTATTAAAAGAGAAACAGAATGGCGAAAACTAGAGCTTAGTATCTTGCTTCGTTTCAAAGTAATGGACAATCGAAGTTCTAGAAAATTATATTGTTATCATAGCATCAAAGCAGGTTATTAATTTGTTAATATTTAAAATAAGTATATTGTATGTTATTTTCTCGAACTTTGATTGGTCAATACTTTGAAACGAAGCAAGACACTAAGCTCTAGTTTGCGCCATTCTGTTTCTACTTTAATAAGCTTTCCAATAGCGTATTATATGTCCAATCTTTATAGTTTAAATTGTCCCCCCCCAATCATAGAGGTTCAGATATGTCGAAAAATTCGTCCTGTTATGCAACACAAAATATGTACGAATTTTTGTTAACTTTTGTACATAAAAGAAAAAGTTCTGACTGGTTGATTCATAATCAACGTGCATCTAAAACTATGATAGCTGGAGTCTTTAAACTTTAAGGGTATTTCACACCACTATGTAGAGGTGTATTGAGAAATGATTTTGCAAAATATGTATTTTAAGTATTGAAAATGGTTGAAATACGGTACAACGGAACACCTATTGACGTTGTTCTGCTCCACGTTCGGGAGCCAATTAAACAACGAACAATCGCGTGCTGACGTTCTTTTGTTGTATAATAAGTTACAACACCTACTGGAAGCCTTTAGCCAAAATTTTATCTTTAGCTTAGGTGATGCAACTGGGTGTCTGATACCTATTTCTATAAGTATTTCGACTGACTCTAACACTTTAAAATAGCTTCCAGAAATTAATAAGTTTACTAGCTCTGAATTTAATTTACGAGAACTCTTGATTATTTTTGATCTCAGGGAAATGAGAACAGTGGAACAGCCCTTATAACTTACCTTATTTGTGCTTTGATTACTTCTACAGCTAAACACATTTATTATACTATTTCTAATAAAGGAAATTATCATGAATGGATAACCATAAACAGGTAATTGATTACTCTCAGTATTTCAGTATAAAAATTAATAATTAATTTATTCAAAATTCAAAATCAAAACCTTTTCAAAATTAAACATAAACAACTCGCTTTTCTCACCATCTGCTTGTACATATAATTTCTATTCAATATTAATGTCAAACCTATAATTCTAATTTCTAATAGGCTTGGCAGACAGTCTAATTTTATAATCAATTTAATTTTAATTTATTTGAATTTAATTTATTTACATTTAACTTTAGGGAATATCGAATTTACATTTATTTAATTTATGATTTGAATTTAATTTGACACTAACCTATCTCAACCAGTACTTTAAATATTTTTATTGAATTTACTCAGGCAATTAATTAAAATGGGGGACAACGTATTCTCGTTTACACAGACCTTAATTCAGCGTTTTTCACCTCCGGTTTTCCGTGATGGATGCCGCTATGTTGATGGGCTGGTGTTGTAGCTGCTAGGATGCTGTGTCTGGTAGCCTGGATTTTCTGATTTAAAGTTGTTGGGTTGTTATGATGGCTACAGATGTACTTGAAGAGCAGATCTGGTAGAATCTAGTAGAGTTACAGTTGATCCTATTTCTTCCTTGGTTCGTGAGAAGTGAAGTTCCGTTTAGAAGATCATGTCCTGAAGGATTGCCTATGTCGTCTCAGTATCGCCAAATAGAGTTATTTTTGCTTTAACTCATTTGGATAGGCCGTAGAGTTAATCCTGAAGAACTACTTCTGACTTGTAGTTTATATTTAAAAGTTATTTAAGTTTAACGAAGAAAAAATATTTGCGGCAGAGTGACGTGAAGTCTACATTCGTAACAATTTGAATCTCGAGTGAGTTTTCGAGCGAATGAGAGAGTCAGCGATTCCGAGAGAGTAAGCCAGAGTAAGCCTGTGGATTTTTCGCGTTCAATCCTTTATACACTTCGTGACGTCATTTCTTACATGCCCTTTCCCTCATTTTTTCATTAAGCCAATTTTTCTTTTGTATAAACTTTTTTGGTCTTGAAATGTGTCTAAATTTGCCCTGGTTAATTTTATATAATTTTCTTCTTTTCTTTTCCTTCCATTTTCCTGGAAAACACCAATTTCTCTGGTTAATCCGGTTGCTCGTTGACGCCCCTTTCTGTAATCGCGACTTCATCCCTTCCACTTTGGCCATTGCATCTTACTTGTTTTTGATTTCCCGCTGTATCTTTTTTTCCTTTTAAGTTTTCCTTAATTTTCTTTTTGCACATTTTCCAGATTGTTCTTGGCTATCCGTACGTTTTTGAATCGTGTCTTTACTGTGATTTTTACGCGTGCGCGGCACGTTTACAATTTTCCGCGACTTCCGCGACTGTCTTTCGCGTTCAATGTCTTTTTTGTTCGTTTACGCCGATTGTCTTTAACACCTGTACCGTTCTAACACTTTTCACCGTTTTTACTTATTTTCTTTCTTCTGGGACTTAGCCTACAATCGCAAAAAAGTTCTTTGGGGGTTTTTTATTTACTACGCGAAAAATATTTAAGTTACTGGTTTCCTAACAATACAATGTTAATCTAACCCTAAATCTCTTTACTTTATTATTATTTAAAATTCTAAAATTCAACTTTTATTACTTTAAAAGGCGTGAAAACTCTCACCATTTTATCTTAATTTAATTTTACTTTTTGTTCCCTTTTTTACACAGAACTATTCATTCTTTAATAACTCTTGTGAGTGAAAACCTTTAGTTTTAATTATTTCTCCCTTTTTAGGGTGTGTGAAATTTGACACTTGAGCTAACTTTTTTATTTTCAATAATTCGACTTTTTCTTATATAACCTTTTATTTTCGTCTACTTATGTAGATTCCAAAAATGTCTGACTTTTTCAGTTTCGAGTTAAATTGAACTTTTCCCTTAACTTTAACCCCTGTTTACTTTGGTAGTGTTACCTTTTATGATTTGAAATTCACACGGCCGTAACTCACGCGTTTAGCGCTACGTATTAAACCATGAAAACCACAAATGCATAAAATTCCTGGATTCCTTTATTCCCCCAAAACTCAGCTACTTTCAGGCTAAGTCAGATTTCCTTTCTTGACGTGTCCTAGATCAAGGTTCATCTTGGGAGATAAGCCTTGCTCTGATTTAACTTGTATTTTCGACCTACAATTGACACTCACCGAAGTCCGGCCTTGAAAACATCGAATTTTATAATTTAATATAAAAACCGATTTTTCCGCCTTACAACGGCTAATATCCGTTGTAACGGATATATCGCCAACTCTATGTCAGATAAAACAGCTGATTTGAATCAAAACTTAGCAGCCCAATTCTTTGTGTGGCCTGTACTGAACCAACCCATGTATGTCAACTACCATAGCAATCAAGTTATCAAATTTAGAATCAATTAGTCTTTTATCACCAGCAAAAGCTTTTTTTAGGTTTGGTTAAACAAACAAAATAAAAACAAACAAAAAGAAACACACCTAAATGAAAAATGCTTACTGTATTGTAATTAATTCAAACATTTGTTGTTACATATTATAAATAAAACACCTGGTTTTTATCAAGAACTTATCACATTAATTTTAGGTTAGGCCTTTAAAGAACCAACACATACTTCTTGAAAGCATTTAAATTTATTACCATACCAACCAACTTGGCAAATTTATATTCAGAAAATTATTCTTCAAAACAAACAGTTTTGTTAGGTTATGTAATAGCAAACGCAAACAACGAATAATGCTTACTATTTCATAATTCAAACGCCTATCACTAACACAATTAAGCTAACGTTATTCTTTACCAGGTCTATCTTACCAGTTTGAAACACTGCTTTACCGTATGACGTTTTGGCCATATTATATAACTCCTATATAAAAATAAAAAATCTCTGTCCTAACCAATCGTCATTTCTGTTAAAATATTAGAGTAAACAATTTGCATTTGCTTCGTTGTGAGTCTTCGCGAGAGTTAGAGTTAAACATTTTAAAACTTCCGAGTCAGGGCATGTTTCATCATGATTTTTTTTTAAATTTAGTTTAATAATGATGCAGTTTCGGTGACTTTTATGGCTTACGCTGGCAATCGGTGGATCAAAACAGTAAAAGAAGCGGAGAAATGAACACTATACATAGACGTAAATATAGTTAATTTATTAAGGGTTTGATTTGCTTCGGAAAAATTAGTAGTGTAGGCCTACAGTACTATAGACTATATTTGTTTGTTTAGTCATTAAATACAAATTTATTTAAAACACAAGTGTCAAGTTTTGTTGTATAGTATTGCTGGTAATTTAGTAAAAAAAGGAGATTAAATGAAATGCATGTGCATACTTTTACTAAGTAATATGTATAGTTATGTGTTGAGTAAGTGCTGTATGTAACAAAGTAGTTAATTACTATTATTGTTTCAAGTTCTGTATGATTTATTATTAAAGTATTTACAATTATTACAGTAACTAAAAACTTTTATGTACGTGGTAAAATTACAGTGTTGGTTGGATTGTAACTGAGACTATGTATCAGGCTTTTGTATAATCTTTTATAAACTGTTTCAGACTTTTTGTTTTTCAGAGATTGTAGAATATTGCTTCTGCTTATCCTGTGAAAATCCCCATGGATCAGTGTGATGGGAAGGTTTGATTTCTTCAGTTGCTTCTTTTGTAAAACCTACAAAACGTTGTTCGTAAATGTATTGTTCTGTGATTCTATATTAACGTTATTTAATTATAAGCGTGAGTTGTAGGATGATTAATAATGTAGCCATGTTGAATCTAATCTGTACTTCTATTATTGTACAAGGAATGTAGGTCACCTGGTTGAAATATAATACATTATACTGCATGAGCATATATACATCAGTAAAGACAGATTACATTAGAGTTTGTTTTGCACAATACCAGGTTTCCATAAAGTCCCGCCCCCTTAACTATGGAACAAGTAGAAATAAATAAATGAGCTCCGGGTTATCTTTATATGGCAAAGGGAAATGAATTTTGGTGTAGTCGACCATTTCCCCACTTATCCCAAAATGGGTGGTTGCGAGTGTAATTTAAAAATCTTAAATACAAACCCCCATCAAGTGATACCTCATTTTAAAGGGCTTGATAAATGAAGAAGTGAGCAAATTAGATGTCTCTATCGTAACTCTATCGAAAAAGGCGACCAGTCAAATGTTAAATGTCCTATGTTAACACAATTTTAATTACGTTACAAACACTATGTTCCAGTGGAAAGGAATAATGGGTCTTTGAATGTTATTTAATAAAATCAGAGGGTCGTTCAAAGTCTAGTACTAAACAAATATTTACACAATTTGGCATAAGCTTAAAAGAAACGAATAAACTTGCAACTTCTAGATATATCAGGTAATAGTCTTCTACGTTGAAAGCTCAACTAATTATAACAATCCAGTGATAATATCAATGGTCTGGGAATACCGTTTTGAGTATTTAGTCCAAATTTAGAATTAAGGTAAGTTATCAAAATCGTAAGTTTTCCTTTGAACTTTTAAAGACTGCTCAACATGATGGCGAAAACTATCTGCTTACGAATGAGTGGTCATTGTCACGAACCCGTGATGTCACAGGAATTGATGAGATGTACGAAAATCTAAATAACTACGCTTTTTATTTTGGCAAGAACAACTATCTAACATGCCCCTGTGTTGCTTTAAAAACACATAGCGTACATTAAATTTTCTTGTTTTGCCAACATGAGCGAATTGTCCGTAATATACTGTCAAGCTCTCTAGATAACAAAATAACTTTTATTTTCTTCAAAAATTCGGCTAATGATCACTTTGTAAGCTGTTTTAGCTTGTATAACTAATTACTTGTGAATGTTTCATTGTTTGAAATCATCACGGATTTTGTTAAGATTTTCCTTTTTGTGGCCATAAAGCATAAACTTCGTGACCCAGTAGGTAAATGTTTCTCGACAACAATATGCCTACATCCTGACTGACTTCTCTGTATACAAATATATATTCAGTAATACAATGCGGTAAAATCTCGATGAACAGAGATTGTATTTTTATACATAATTGAAGCTTTCACAGCTAACTGTTTTAAAAAGTCTTTAGCGACACAATTATGGTTAAATATTGACGTTAATTTTCATCAGTGAAGGTAATTAGTGGAAATTAAGTGTCAAGAAATTATCGATCATTATTGGTTGAGGGTAGATTAAAACTCCCTTTTATAAACGTAGCTTGACACAGAATATTGTATATTTTACTCCTTACTGAAGTGTGAAATATAATTTATTGTTTTTCACTTAACATTTAAATAACTTTTGTGGGCAACGTAAACTATTTCCTTATATGTAAAGAGTGTTCATAAAGTCCCTTTAACCCCAACCCATTTTATTTTTGTTACTGAAAATAAGTTAACAAAACTTTGTTTGTATCTTTTGTTGCATAACAGGACACATTTTTTGACATATCTGACACTGCAGTGAAAATGATATTACATAATTTTATCTTTATAGCTAGTAGGAAGTTAGTTCAATTAATATTTGTTGTATACGGATAGCAACCCCATTTTCAACCCCTTCTAATTGTGAATCTAAACCATTCAAGGACCGACTAAAACATAGAAAAAATTCTTAAAAATTGGTGTGCAACAGTTTAGGAGTAGTTCAATGACATACACACGTACTGAAGAATCATATATATATATAAAGATTAAAAAAACATTCTACCTAAAATGTAGGCTACGCTAAATAATTTCCGAACTAGGTGGTTTAATAGAAAATTAATAAAATAATTAACGCCATTGTAAACAATAACAGTATGCTTTAATACTGTTTAGCATTTCAGTAGGGTTATGTTATAAAAAACTTTCTTGCTCATTATAAACTAAAGTTTTGTAATGATTCAGTTTAACTTTACACAAGCCAACGACAATATTTCATTGTAACAGGATGGACTTTAATCATTATAACTTGATATAAACTAACAACTAACTACTAGCACGTGTTAAGCCTATCTCAGAGTTTATACAATACGTACAATCAGACAGAGCAAAACACAACTCTTGAATTTTATAATTAGACTGAAATTATACGCTTCGTGGTTTTGATTGTTCGTAAAACAATTGTTTCTTTAAGTTAATTATAAACATATTTTAAATTTCAGTATCTATACTAATATTATAAAGAGGTGAAATTTGTTTGTTAGTTTGTATGTAGGGTTTAATCTCTGGAACTACTAAACCGATTGAAAAACTAGTTTTACTAATAAAAAGCAGGACACATTACAGATACAATATACAGTGTTCATAAAGTCTCTCTAACCATCTTTATTATTTTGTATATTGTACTGAACGAAACGATGTTCTAGTGACAAATAGCTTGACTTGTGAGAAACTATATTTATAGAATAAAACTTGAACACAGAATCTGACAACTAAATACGTTTACTAACTCGAACACATTTCAACGGCAAAGTCATCAAGTACTGCACGAGCTACAATAATCAAACTATAACTAACCTAACAGTGGTTCATGAACCGTGTTATAAAAACTAAAAGAGGGACGTGGCTTAAGATTACGTTACATTAAAAAGGCGTTAACAAATACCTATCATTACAAATGTTAAAATAGTTATAATAACTCTAGGCATCGGTTACTATTGTAACTTAGTTTTAAGCTCAGCCCCTTTTAATGTTGTATTCGAGGCATGAAATACTACATAAATAAATTACATAGAACAGTATTTAAAACAAGCAAAGGTTTTATAACGAAATATATACTTAAAATTACTTACGACAGTCTTTATTACAAAATAGATACTTATAATGTACTTA
>JAGFPH010001761.1:108542-121088 GCA_018207615.1 Philaenus spumarius | reverse complement strand
CTTACGACAGTCTTTATTACAAAATAGATACTTATAATGTACTTCAACATTTTTTTTACGAAATAGATACTTATAATGTACTTACGATAGTCTTTATTAGAAAATAGATACTTATAATGTACTTCAACATTTTTTTTACGAAATAGATACTTATAATGTACTTACGACAGTCTTTATTACAAAATAGATACTTATAATGTACTTCAACATTTTTTTTACGAAATAGATACTTATAATGTACTTAAGACAGTCTTTATTACAAAATAGATACTTAAAATGTACATCAATTTTTTTTACGAAATAGATACTTATAATGTACTTACGACAGTCTTTGTTACGAAATAGATAGTTACAACATAGATTGTAAGTACTTACAAATAGATAGGTACTTATGACAGTCTTCGTCACGAAATAGACACTTATAATGTACTTACGACAGTTTTTATTACGAAATAGATACTTACAATATAGATTGTAACTACTTACACATAGATAGGTACTTACGACAGTCTTCGTCACGAAATAGATAATTATAATGTGCATATGACAGTCTTTATTACCAAATAGATACTTACAATGTACTTACAACAGTCTTTATTACGAAATAGATACTTACAATTTACTTACGCCAGTCCTTATTACGAAAATAGATACTTGCAATGTACTTATGGCAGTCTTTATTACGAAATAGGTACTTATAATGTGCTTACGGGGTAAAATATACCTCATAAAACGTAAGAGGTACTGCATGTTTGACTTATAAACTAGATTTCCATGACTGAAAATGCGGAGAAAATATGAACCTCAAAATCGCAATTCTAGAATCTTATCAGTTAGGTGATTTGATGATTTCCAAATAGTAGGCTAGTCAGAAGTTAAGATTATTTATTTTTTATGTATAAGAGGTGGCAAGGATATTAATTTTATCTTTAATGCTGTTATAACTTAGTTTTTTGTTAAACTTGACAATTAAAATTGCACTTTTGGCTGAAATAAAATATCTAACTACATGTTACACATTGATTTTTGAGTTGGACATTCTGTACGATCACTCTCGAATTAGGTGACAAAGTAATCAAGAATTTAACCTGCATACAAAATAATGTAGAATCATTGCATTACACATACTACAATTCTAGATTATAAGCCAATTAATTTACATACTGTAGATAATGTTAACGAGCGTAATTTGTATTCTTCAAATATGTTACTTCAACTTAAGTTATAGCCATGTTTAGGAATATCTAAGCGAAGTGTAATCTAACATTGAACTTAACAAAAGGAAAACGTCCAGCTATCATTTTAAGAAACAGTGTTGGAAGTAAACCCAAGAGACAGTTAATGTTATAAGAACTTTTCAACGTGAGAGATGAAAGTGTCACGTATCAATATCCCAGATTATCGTTTTCACTGGTTAGTAAGAAATAATTTGTTACGCAACGAATTATTGACTAAATCTCAATGTAGGTAATGTAAAGTTAAAAAATACTATGAAATACCCCTCCGCAATTCCTACCCCAAACTATTTACTGCCTACACACAATTGTGGTTGATTTAATTTAACATAGATTATACATGGGATAAAATGTGTAAGTAGTATAAGGAAATCTTAAACCTATTCATTTGTAAATAAAGTTTTTTTTCTATAAAACAAGTCAATAATTAGTTAAACACAGTTTTGGCGAAAGGTTATTTTAAAATTCATCCAGCCTACTGGTCCTGGTTAGGCAGGCAGGAACCTAACTTATGGACTGTTGCACATAAGCTATTTATCTGTTAAATAAGTTTACATCACTTACTTGTATTGCCAATATAATGCATTTGAATTTTGTACAATTTTGGTATTTTGATTTTGGAACCTCTTAACGTCTTGATGACATAGACTTAAAAGTTGTTTTTATTTCTTGTTAGCATGGTTCAGGGGATTTTAAAATTTAATACTTCCTTTCAACAAAACTTCTACAAAATTTTAATCAAGTGCAAATAAATAATATAAACAGAGAATATTTAATAATATAATTTAATGTCTAAATTTGTGTTGGATATTAGATGTTGAATATTTACTAAACTTTATACAATACCGTTTATTTAGTTCAGTATTTATTGTAACTCACCCTATATCTCATACTTGTTGAAGTAAATAGGTACAAATTAATATATTTATACTATCAATACTTTAGAGTCACATACTAAAATCCAATATTTTTTTAAATAGGAAGTATACAATTTTTCAAGAAAAGCGATTCTGCCTGAGACAGATAGCGCAGCCTGAAAGAGTGATGTCAAACCGGATTTGCGGGATCAGTTTCATGACTATCCATTTTTCAAATTACTTTTCATTCAAACTTCAACTCATTCCTTAGCTTAATATACTGCGAATAAAATTAATACAATATTTACTCACTTGATTTCAAATAGAAACTGCAGTGCAATCAATATCAACAGAGATTGTTTTAATTAATCACCAGCGCATACATTTGATGGTCAATTTTGAAATACATATTAAACCTAAAGACTTATTAATTTATTTGCGATTGATATTACTCAGATTGTGTATATGTTTAAACAAAATAATACACTATATTTAGATTACATTAGATAGAAATATCTAATTATATATAAATCACAAATAAGACCAATCATGTTAACACACAGGAAAGTTTTGGCTGACTAATTTTCAAGTTAAGTACACATGTAACACAAAGGAGTATTGTTTCAAAACATTCTGTGTCATTCATATAAGTTCATTAATGGTAATGTACCGAATTAAGCATCGCTCGCATTTGTTCTGCACAGACATGCCATTCCATACCATGAACTGCAAAATCCTAAATCTGATTGTTCCCATGTATTTCAATGTAGTAGCACCCACACTTATCCTGCAACAGTTCTAACCTGCAACAGCAGCAACCAGCATGCAGGAAGCGGAAGGTCGGAGTAGAATTCGGAACTTGCTGGGATGTGCTGTGCTGGTCAAGACCAGATAGAAGGCGTTCGGGTCCCTTCATCGACTCTCGCCACAGTTCGACTCAGTAGACTACAGTCAGTAAACAGGGCCAGGTGAGTTTTCAGTCACCAAAAACGTACTACTGAAGAAGCATTGAATTACCATCACACCAGTATCGAAAGTTTTGCTTATGTAAGAAACCATTAAGGTGAACCATTGGCTTCTTCCGACATAAGTTAATGTCTTTCACAAATTAAGTCTTTAATTTGTTAAAAAAACTAACTTGTTTTTTTTTAATCTTGTGGTTACAGCCCTTGAACAACCTGTATTTTATAAGGATGTAAATATTTGACAGGGTATCACTATAAAGATTTAGAGACTAGCGTGTTTCCTTTGCACAAAGGCAGCACGAACACGTTCTATATTTTCTGGATGTTTTTAGTGACCCTAGTTTTATCACTTCAACAATGGAAGCTGGTTCTCACCATGGTTTAATCATCAGCTGAAATTTTCCTAGATGGAATTGCTCATATTGCTTTATTCGCCGGATGGTTGTCTATATGAACGTTGCACACTGATCACCAAATTATTTTTAAAGAAACTTTCTAATCAAAAAGTTGTATTTTCCACTTTTCCATTTTGTACAAAATCCAAACAATCCATCACAAGACTAATCAGCTGATTCGTTTATTACAACATTTAACAAAGTGTTGCCAACATGAAAACAATTTTGGCCACCCAATACATAACAAATTATGAAATACAATATCAAAAAATTTTAATAAACCGAACGTATTTTTTAAACCACTCCGTGAGAAGAAACTTCCCTGAAAATAGAATGGTTGTGTATCAATTCGGATTTGTATGATGTGTTTCGTGTCTAATCTTTCTTCAACGTACTTTTAAATCCATTTTCAATTTTTCAACTCACTCAACTCTACAAAAGGTTGATACATTGTATTTTACGGTTAGCATATCATTCTGTTTTCATATTTACCTTTTACATTCCTAGTAAATTCTTTTTAAAAATACATATTTTTCTATAACATATAAAAAGCAATAATATTTACCAATGTTACAGATACAACCATTTTTTTACGTCCCAAGTTAGATCCAAGAAAATTGTATGGATATATAATATGTTTACACCCGTTAAGAGGAATGTTTGCTTGCAAAATGTATTTATATTTGGTACGGACAGCCTACTATTTTTTTTACCGAGAAACCCAAAATAAATGAATTTTATTCGACTAATCAAAAAATAGTAGTAAAGGTTATGCAGTTACATAATATTGGTTTCTTAAGTGGTCAAAGTGAACTAATACTACATTAAATCTAGTATTTCATTTATGTTAGTTTTATTTCATATAAGATTGATGTCAAAATTATAACTATTACGTTTTACATTTTCATAGTTTTATGGGCGTTGAAATACCATCATATTTCAAATTAGATTGTTGAAAGATTTGTGCAAAATAATTCCTATAAGGGTAGTCAAAGAAAGTTAAATTTACCTTGACCTCTGTAAGCAGGGCTTAGCATATCAACACAAACAATGTCTGATGTGTATGAACTAATATAGTATAAAATAAAATTGTTAAGTACAATACTAAAAGCAAAAATCATTAATTCGTTATAATTGTTTATTTACGATGAAGTAATAAGTTATAGCCTATATTAAAGATGGTTTAATATTATGTATTCATTTCAATATATTTAAAGTAAGAAATAATAAACCTACTGTATTCTAATCAGTTAATTAAATATATAATAATTTATGAAGAAATAATAATATTTAAATATAAACATTTTTTAAGTTTTAAAAGTTAATGTCCAGAGAATGAATTAAATGGTCCTGTCATGGTTTTAATATTTAAGTATGTTTGTATTTTGTATAATGTAAATGTATAGCAACACAGAAGTGGTATAATTTGACTCCCTGAAAGTTTGCCCTGAAAGATTATACACCCTATAGCTTGTGTTGAATATCAGGACTCATTTTTTTACATATTATTATCTGACCCTCTGATTTGTGGGGACCATTGCTTACAATTATTTCCCAAACCATATGCATATTTAACATTAAATGTCTTTTTAACTAAATTTTATAAAAATATAGAACTGAAGTTGGTCTATATAGGCATGATTCATTGAATAACGTACTACTTTTAAGAGATTTCTTAAAGCTTTACGTAAAAAAATATTTCAACCTCGTCTTCATTTGTAAACAGTCAGACCTGAGTGCTATCACAACAAATATCAGGAACAAAATGAGGGAGGTATTGCTGTTCTATCTGTACATGTGTACCAATCTTACAAAAGAATAATTAAGGGAACGGAAGCAATACTGGGCCACATAGATTGGTACTGTTCAAAACTTACCTTTAAATTTAAATATCACCAAACGTAGGAATGTTTCAGCTTATTACTCACATTACACAAGATACCTAGAGGTTAACTCAATAAACCATAGAAATAGATGTAAATTTTGGCTTTATTAACCAAAATGTAAAAAAAAGTTTATATGCCCTTAATACAAGAAAATGAAATTATTTATATGCCCTTAATACAAGAAAAACTTCAGATTTAAAAGAATACATATATATTTTATTAAGTTGAATTTAAAAGCCCTCCCCAAAAATAAAAATCAAAAACCCTCCCTTTTAATAATAATTACAGAATTTATACAGAAAAGATTAACAAGTTACAAAGTTTTAACATGAAATACCATGGATTTGTTTAAGAATAAATATATATATATGTCGTTGGCCAACTCTAAAGCTAATTATAAATAATTGAATAAATAGACAAAATTAATTATGAGACGTCTCTCTATATAAAAAAAAAGGTATATAATTTCTAATATGCAGCCCTTAGGGCTAAGTTCCAAAATGTGCTATAGCTTGCACCTCCCAATTATTAAATACAAACATATCCTATATAGTATTCATACACAAAATTACCTTTTCAAAATACAGCCTGTTTAATATTTAACACAAAAATCAACTGCAGATCATTCATATTTCAAATTAATTTCTGTCTGTAACTAAAACACTGTAGATATAAGAATTTTATTGTATTTAAAGTCCTGTTGAAAGGTAGGCCTTTTCAGTAAGGCGTAGCTGTGGTGTAGCTTATGGCATTGGGTTAAATATCCCCTGAAGTTGAACCAGTGTAACTGCATAACACAAATAACAATTCCTTTTTAGAAAACTTGCAGCTAATTTAAATAAGCATAAAACAGATAGTTCTTTTGAGTTAGCTGTTTTAAAATTTGTAGCACAAGGTGACAAATTGCTACTTAAAGATTGTAATAGTTAATACAACATGTATCATAAGAATGCATAAGAATGTTTCTACATGTTAACCAAACCACATGGCAACATAAAAATGTTCTTGTTTAGTTACATAATATACATACATCAGTAATATTATGCCTATAGCTCACTAAAAGTTTTTAATATTCTGGTTATACTGCAGAAAACTACACAGTTACAGTTAATTAATACAGAACAGTTTAGGCTAGTTTTGTTTGAAATATGTTAAGGCTTTAGTAATACACAACATAGTATCAGCTTTAAAGTTTTTGTAGGCTGTAAGATTTGCATTTTAAAATTAGGCTGTAGTAAAAATGAAATACATAGGTTTCTCTATTAAATCGAACAAAATGAGTTTGAAAAGTTATTCATAAGCCAACGGTGGAACTAACCTTATTAAATTTTACAAGTAAATATTTCATAACTAACAAAAGTAAGGCTAAAACATTCCACATACCTGGTATTGACAAAGTAAAGGCTTATAACAAATGCATGTTAATTGGCCTTCCGCATAACTCGCGACAAAAAAATTATAAGGAATTAATCCACCACAATAATTTAACTATATCAGCGACATGACAAGGTGGACTTTCCTGTCGTGGAAGCAATGGCTGACTCTCTTCTCGAATGTTCTAAAGGAAGCAAGGTTAACGGTCTATAGAAACAGCTGTCGTATATCTTGATAAGAAAGGTACTAAAAACTGGATACCGTACGGAGTCGGTTCCTAGCGGAGAAAGGAGAGACTACTTGGACAGTGTCGGTAAGGATAAATACAGAATGTAAGGTCGGAGACGTAACATCTCTCCCCCCCCGAAACGACTGCGTCGGAAAAGAAAAAAAAATTTGAACTAAACAAACTAAGTCAAGTCAAACAGCGCAAGTCAATCGAAATAAATTCGCTTGATTACATAAGAAACACATGAAAATGACTTACAACTAACCATTAATAACCAACTGGTCAATATACCTCCACCGAAATACACAACACTCAAAAACAACAAGAACAAAAATTACTTAACTATAAGTGGACTCGCTGTGTCCTTAAAGTAAGATAAGGTGCTCGAAAGCAAACTTATTAATTGTCTAATCTCTAGGATCGGAAGGTGATCAGTCTTCGGACCTTGCAAGATAGACTAAATGATGCATGACATGTCATGTCTAACGACAATATTTATTTGAAAGATTCCGGCGCCGGGAAATATATGTCATGTCAAGGATACATAATAACCTTCGAAATGGCCAATCTCCTGGTTTAATGTCGAGTCCGGTTACACTTGTTTATCAAGTGATGATGTGTAAAACATTACACAGCAACAAAAACACAAAATAATACCTATAATAGGTTCAGGTGGGGTAAACGCACTTAGCGCAGTTAGCTGAAACGGGATAGCGATTAGAAAAGTGACTGATGGGGTCTGTAGGTACTAAGTGAGGCTTCAGTTGTTCAACATGGGCCTTTTTGACGAAATTTCGGGAATGCTGGAAAGATAGGGCAACTGTAACTGGGGTGAGAAAATCAATGATACGAAAGGGCCCTGACCACCTGGGCATCAGCTTGGCGGCCCTCTTATCTATTGCGGAGCTTAGATTGTGCGTCTTACACCACACTAGATCGCCAATCTTGAATTGATGAGGTCTACGGTTCTTATTGTAGACGTGCTCAGACTTTTGATGGGCTCGAAGAATGTTGTTTTTGGCATTACGCCAGATTTGATGAGGGTCGGAATGGTCCCTGGGAAGCAGGTCGTCGATATTCCAGGTTAAGCTGAGCGGGGTGTTGGGCATGAAGTTAAAAATGATTTTAAAGGGAGAAGTTTTTAAGGTCTCGTGGGTTGCGAAATTGAAGGCTAATTGTAGCCATGATAAGGATTTGTCCCAAGAAGTTTGGTTGTTGGAATGATAGGCAATTAAGGCGGCTTTAAGATTTCTGTTCAGACGTTCCGCATTGTTCGGTTGGGGATGGTAAGGTGACAAGGTTGCGTGCTTGATACCACGAGTGAAGCAGTAGTTGCGGAACGAATGCGATGTGAAACAGGTAGCGTTGTCAGAGATCAAGATCTTAGGAAAACCAAAATGCTGGAAAATGTTTTGGCTTAAGGCCTTGATGGTGTTGAAAGAGGTGGCGTCTCTGACAGGGCAAAGCCAGGTGAATTTAGAGAACTGGTCCACAGCGACCAGTATCATGGTGTTGCCTTGCGCCGTTCGTGGTAGTTTACCAACGTAGTCTATGTGGATTTTCTCCATAGGACGGGTTGGGACAATCGATGACAAATAGCCTAGTTTGCTATTTTGAGCGGGCTTGCTCACTGCACATGTTGCGCAACTTCTAACCTTCTGGGTGACATCCTTTACGAGTGAAGGCCAGAAGAAAAACTCACTCACTTTAAATTTGGTCTTGAAAATACCTAAGTGACCTCCTACTGGGGAGTCGTGATAATAGTTTATGATTAGGTCCACTAGTGATCTGGGTACGCAAATTTTGATAGGGATACCTTTATGATTCTTAAGGCAAAGGGTCCCTTTATTTAGACAATATCTGCTAGAAGATGCACCTGCTTCTAGATCTGAAATAATGGGACTTAGGATGTCATCAGCGCGCTGTTGCACGCTAATGTCTTGGAAGGCTAAAGGGAAATTAGTCAAAAGGCTATTGCAGACTATGGTGTTCTCAGAAGGAGACGGTTGTTCTGGTTGCTTTTCTAGCTCAAACATCCTAGAAAGTGAATCTGCGATTACATTTTGGGTGCCCCTAATGTGTGCCACTTGAAATTTCAAAGAAGTTAATTTGGCTATCCACCGTCCCATCTTGCCTAATTGTCGGGGACGGGCAAGTAGCCATGAAAGGGCCTGGTTATCAGTTTCTAAGAGAAACTCGCGATGCTCGAGGTACTGTCTAAATTTCTCTACTCCAAAGATTACGGCCAGGCATTCTGACTCATACGCAGAAGAGGCTTTTCTTTCCGCAGGTGTTAAGGTGCGGGAAGCATAGGCAATAGGTTGACGAGAACCGTCAATTTCCTGGAGTAGGACTGCTCCTAAAGCGCACGAACTCGCGTCCGTTTGAAGGACAAAAGGTTTGTCGAAATTAGCCATACGAAGTACGGGAGGTTGCGCAATGGCATTACGCAGATATTCGAAAGCAAGTTGTTGCTCAGTGTTCCAAACGAACTTTTGCCCTTTCCGCCGGAGCAGATTCAGAGGAGCGGCGTGTTCAGCGAAGTTTGGGATAAACTTAGAAAAAAAATTGACCATACCAATAAAGCTTGACACAGCTTTTGGATTGGTGGGTTTAGGAAAGGTTCTGATGGCCTTGGTTCTTTCTGGGTCGATTTGCACGCCTCTAGCAGAAACTAAATGTCCAAGGAAACTTATCTCTCTTACTGCAAAACGAACCTTATCGGGATTAACCGTAAGTTTCGCTCTTCGCAAGCGAGATAGGACTTCACGCAGATGTTTGATGTGCTCATCCCAAGTCTCAGAATAGAGGACTAAATCATCGAGATAATTGAAAACGAATTTAAATTTGATGTCTGAGAAAACTTGGTCTAGAAGTCGAGTTAGAACTTGAGCCCCAGTACAGAGTCCAAATGGGACTCGTGTAAACTGGTAGATCATCCAAGGGGTACAAAAACTGGTGAGATGTTTAGAACTCTCGGTGAGTGGAATCTGATGGTAGGCTGAATTGAGGTCAAACACAGTGAAAAACTTGGCTCCCACAAACCAATTGAAGCACTGGTGCAGATTAGGAAGGGGTACGGCTTCGATTACGATATGTTGATTTAGTTTTCGATAATCGATGACCATTCGGGGTTTCTTTTCAGGATGTTGAACAAGAAACGCTGGAGAAGAATAATTGGAAATGCTTTTCTCTACTACTCCTTTTTCAACGAGGTCCTTGATGTGCTCCCTCAAAAATTGCATTTTCGGAGGGGCCAATTGATAGGGCTGGCTTTTCACCGTTATATTGTCTTTCAGCACTATTTCATATTTAATTAGGTCGGTGAGTCCTAATTCAGTGGTAAGGACATCAGGGAAATTTTTTATAAGTCCTGAAATCTCCTTTTGACATTTGTCATCAAGGTGACTCAGTGGGGTTTCGGTGACCTGAGTAGCAGAGGATAAAGTAACTGTAGGAGGTGACCTTTTTTGAAAATTTACCAACTGAAAGGGTTTAGCCTTATAAAATTTAAAAGTGAAGGTGCCTTGGAAAAGATCCAAAATGAGTCGACTTTTTAGAAAGAAATCGGACCCTAGGATGAGAGGACACGACAGCTGAGGCGCCACTAAAATTTCAAAATTCCAGCTGCAGTGCTGTATTTTAATATGGACTTTACAAGCTAGATTGATCCCTAGCTTTTCTCCATTTGCGGTGAGGCACTCCGATTTTACCTCTTGAATTTCTTTAATTACATTTAAAGATTCTAAATGTTTAAAAAGATCAGAAGACATGATGCTCCTGACTGAGCCAGAGTCTAACAAGGCGTTAGTCTTAAAATTTTTAAAATGGACTTCAACAAGAGGTAGAATCTTGTTGCTCAAACCTTTAGATTTTAAAGACTTATATGTTTTTCTCGTGAGAGAATTATTATCTAAGGGAGAAAAACTATTGATCTTATTTTTACATTTTTCGAAAGAAGGGCACTCCCAGTTATAGTGACCAGTTGTTCTACAGTTGAGGCACGTGGGCCTTAAGTAAAAGGGTGCAACTAATCCCTGTTTAAAATTTGAAAAGTGACAAGATTTAGTGGGTGTTGAGAGATTACTCTCATGTTTAGGATGTAATTTGGACCTATACTGATTGTGTATTACCCCAGGTTTAGTATGAATGAGAACAGACTTATTTAAAAGAGGTGTCTTGCGTGGTAAGGTTTTATTTAAGTATGCAGATTGGTAAAATTTGATATGACTATAGTCGTTTCTTACTGTAGGAGCTTTGATTGGAAAAACGACTAATTTCCGCCCCTTGAGTCGTTTTTTGGATGAGAAGAAAAATTGTGTTGAAAATGAGCTCTACGATTTGGATGCTGCCTACACTGCGGGCTTGTATGACCTCTTCGGCCACAATTATAGCAAATAACGGTTGACCTTATGGGTCTAAACTCGGGTTCCGACCTAGAGAAACCTTTTTCAGCTGACAATCTTTCTTGGTCAATGTATAAAGTATTGTTGACTTGGGCACAGATGGTGTCCAAGTCGTTAAAGTTGACAGGCCTCTTCGCAAAAACCAAACAGTTTCGCACTTCCGGCGAGAGAGCATCCACAATAACTTGGGTAATTTCAGCTTCATTTTTGTCTACAAGAAGCACCTGCGCTGCTTCCTTGATGTCGGAGACAAAATGGTGCAGAGTCTCTCCCAAACCTTGAGGTCTAAAGAAGAGATCCTGCTCCAAAGTGTTCCGACGTTTAGCAGGAATAAAACTATTTAGAGCTTCTCTATGGAAAGCGCGAAACGTTGTATGTTTAGATAAGCACGAGCTTAACGGTTCCTTCGCGTAGGGCATAAGAATGCTTAAAATGTTTCTTTTAATGTCCGGATAAATTCTACATAAGGACAAGGCAATTTTGATAAATTTAATTAGCTTCTCTAAGTCGAAGCCGTCTGTTACGGGCAAGGTTGCTATTAACTTTTCAGCGGGATGACTGAGTTTGCCATAGACTATTTCAGGAGTGGACTCCTGTGCCAAAATGACGGGAGCAGGTACAGAGCCTGTGTGTAGCGAATTTCCTTCGTTTGACTGCTGCCTTAAGGTCGGAATGGTGGGAACTGTGGCCACGTTGATTTGGTGCGGCGCTGCGGACTGCGTAGAAACTACGGAGACATTTAAATTATCTGCAGAGAGTGACTGAAAATTTAACTTAAGCATTTGCAGAGCTGCCAACATACGATTACACTCTGCATTGTGTTCAGTGGCATTTAAATTTAAGTTATTGATACCTGTAATTAATAGGCTCAGCCTAGCTTCAAACAGTTCGAGCCTTGTATTGAAACGAACTAATTCCAAATTTTGTGTGGAGTTTAAATCAGAAAATGTATCATGTAAATCGTCAAGAGATTCCTGAGCAAGGTCTAACTGCTCCTCAATATTATCAACAGTAATCTTATTAGCACAAGGCTCAGAAACCGCCTGAAGTAGGCCTCGCAAACTAGGTCGCATAGTCCTTACAGTGCCAACACCGCCTCCTCGCACCATTACCTCAAAAGAAAGTTCTGGCTTCCTAAGATAATCGATTATTTGTTGTAAGTCCGACATGTTTATTTAATTTAATAAAAAAAAAAAAAA
>JAGFPH010001761.1:72117-98542 GCA_018207615.1 Philaenus spumarius | reverse complement strand
TGTTGTGCGTTTCATTTTTATTAAAAGTAAAGTTTCAATTGATAAAACTCTGCAATTTATTAGTTTGTGAGCATACTAAATAAATATTTTACTTTATTGCATGCTATTAAATACTTACAATAAAGAAAACACTGATAAAAAAAAAACAACAACATATTTTCTGTTAAAAATGGAAGACATTACTGTATACAGAGTCGCAACTATTCTTGTAAAATCAAAAGGTACTACTAAAACATTACCTTGTATATTAATAGTAAAAATCGTAACAAATCACAGGCGGGTTAATTAGATACATATCAGAAATACGTCATTTAAAAGAAATACTAAACAACAAACTTAATATTGGAATACCTAACTTTGCTGAGTGATTTTAACTCGTTAAATGTGTACAATTATAAGCACTATTTAGGTATTATTTTATAAAACAGTAGACCTGTTTGTTAAAATTTTGTATTCATATACATTATTATATATAAAAATAAAGATACAAATATTATCTTTTTATTTCATATTGATATAAAATGATTAAAAAGTTACTAATATTAGGCTATAATTAAGAAATTAATAATCGAATATTTTTATATGTTATACGAATTTAAACGAATGGGTTTCTCTTTTTTAAATTTGAATATATGAATATATTGATGATAAAAGGTTGCATTTATATTCTTTTTATAACCCCAAAGCAAAAAATCTCATAACGTATTATAACCAACACTAATTCTATAACCCTTATATATATATATAAAAAAAACCATTTCAAAAGACATTATATTATCAGTTATAAGCCTATTTTATTTTCACTTTTCAGAATTACAAAGTTTTATAACATACATTCTATCATGGCTTGCAGTCGTCTTCTAGGTCGACAACAAATAACAATCATTTAATATAAACAGAACTATAATCTTACTCTTTCTTATACAAACATAAATCATCAATAAAAACATAATATAAGTTTGTATATACATCCTAAAAGTATTTTCAAAGGTAAAAGTAAATTCTTTTATTCATATCCATATTTAATGCAATGCTTGTTTAAGATAATTATTTACACAATACAACCCAATCCTGGCAATTCATAAAGTCTTTGAACTCTGACAGCGATAATCTTTCTTTACCCAGATAAGATTGTCTATATTGAACCAATGTCGGGCATTCTGCCACAAAATGGTAAACATCTTCATTCACCCCCGTATTACACAACGAACATAAATAATTTCTCCCTCCAACCCACGGTTTAAAATTTAAATTCATTAATTCAGCTCTACACTTAAATGCCCATTTTATTTAATGCAACTTTAACTTATATTTATTCGTATTACTATTACAACAGTGTTTTCCCATTGGTTAAAATCTAGACTGTTCCCTCTGTTCCAAACTGATGTTATTCAATAAATATTTTAACCGACTATTTTTTTAATTACAGTTATTTTTATGAAACTTTCTAAATTCTTGTCTACCCCCCCACGTCGTAGTTGGACCCTTAAAGTTTCCGTTCTTTAAACCATGAAATTAGAATTCACCATTTGTATGGCTAACATTTTTAACAGCTGGACTTCCGGAATGGCTAACACTCCAAACAAATATTTAAAATGTAGCTTCAATGTATACAAATACAGCTTAGCTAGTCCCGTTTCCAAATAAATGGCAAAATTTGGCGTGTTAAAGGCAAACCTAGTATTTTTAACATATAACCTGAAACTTGAGCTGTATAACTAATTGTTGTCGTTCTTTGAACTGCTTGAAAACATGATAATTTCACAGTTAGTGGAACGTTTTACACTAACATTATATTATTTATTAAAGGTGCAAACATAACCACAAAACATTCTAAGCTAGGTTCAACTGGTCACATTAATCACCCAAATACAAAATACAAGAGAATAGAATAAATACTTGTGTGATAATTTCTTTAGATTATGAAAATACTTTTAAATGATTTTGTAGACAAAATTATTGCTCAGAGAAACTCTACTTGAAATTATAAATCCGTAAATATAATTTTTTGCAGAAAGTAGGCTACCAAAAATGAACAACTTTTAACGCCACACAATTAGAATAGGTAAATCACTTTTAATCGTAAATAAAGAATACATGGAGTCTTTTTAAATGGGTCACTTTTGGTATCTTGTAAACTACAAATCTGACAGCAAACTTTAAATGGGGAGCCTTTCCTTGTTTTTTTCAGAAATTAAAAATATTTAGTTAAAATATTTGTAAATGGCCGCCATTTTCCAATGTGGTGGTCAACTTTCGAATTTCTTATAGAACACCCTATATTTTTGATGATTTTGGATATTACAAGTTATTCTAAGACTTTTTGCTCTATGAAAGACTAAGAGTTTTGTTGTTTTAAGAGTTTTTTATACGACTAATCGCTTAATAGTTAGAGGGGTATACAGTTTTAAAAACACCCTAACTGAGTGGATGATATATTTGTATGGAAATATTTTCAACCAATGAAAACACTCTCAACACTAATGAAGCATTGATTATAAAAAAAAAAAAAACTTTTTTAAATCAAAAATTGTTATTTTTTTAAACCATAATGCAGAGGAATTAAGTGACAAAACTACATATGTGTCACACTTGTAAAATGAATTTGATAACAGATGTTCAATATCAGCTGTTTATTCTCATTGTTGCAAATTGTTATTTGTCGAGAGCAAATACCAGCTGATTCAGAATCCAGAATTCACTAAAATCCAAAATAATCATAAAATATAGTGTGTTCCATAAAAATTCGAAAGTTAGACTGCAATTTTCAATATAAAAATATTAAAAACTGTACTTTAAAATGAGAACTTGAAGATTAATAAACAGAGGGCTTTTAAAAAGTAATTTGCTTGTCTAAAAAATGCTTTATTAGAGTTGAGAGCGTTTTCATTGGTTCAAAACGTTTCCATACAAAAATTTCTTCCACTCAGATATAAGGTGTTTTCAAAACTTTATACCCTTCTAACTCTTAAAACGGTTAATCGTATAAAAAAACACCAAGAACAAACAAATCTTAGAATAACTTGTAAAATCCAAAATAATCATAAAATAATATAGGGTGCTCCATAAGAAATTCGAAAATTAACCGCCATATTAGAAAATGGCGGCTATTTACAAATATTTTAACTCCATAGTTTTGTAATTTCTCATAAAAACAAGGAAAGGTATCTATTTAAAGTTTTCTGTCAGATTTATAGTTTACAAGATACCAAAGACATCCTGTATATTTTACAAGTCACATGGCTTAAGATTCAAACACGACGCTAGTCAATAATACAGATAAATATATTTGATATAAAATTAAACAAGTGTGAGGTAGAACATTAAAAGGTTATACAAATACGACTGTGAATTAATAACAACTTTTTATTTAGGAAATGTAATTTTAATTTACACAAGACTTTTAAATATTTACTGGACACAAAATGCTTGAGTTTATAAATCCATGTCTATTTTTTGTAATATTTTAAACCAAACACGTTAAGCTCGGCACTTTAATTTAATGCTTGGATTATTTCACAAAGTTAGCTGACAATCCATCTAATATGATCCTTATTTAAATACTTTTGTGTTTTAGAATTTCATTATTGCTTTAATACAGAATTATGAATGTGTAGGCCTATTGTAAGAAATAGCATATTGAATGTAGCATTTAAACGAAATTATTATTTAGAAAATATTCACATAAGAGACAATCATGTCGATGAAACTACTACAAAAGTAAAATAATTTAATGCACATATTATTGTGTGTTATTTTGGTCACACTTCATCGGGTATTATTTTAATCATTCTATATATATATATTTTCTACGTGTAATTGCATCACGTATTCAGGTTAGTCTTTTAGCTTCTCATAACTCGTAATAAGGTAGAATAAGGGGTGTCCAACATCGAGTGACTCAACGGCAGCTATAAATAAAATAACGGTTGTGAGGCCAGCATCATAAAATATTAGTTGTTGCTCTAATTGCGGCCGACCAGCATCGATAGTGTATAGAAAATCGCTGACCGAAACTTTGTGTGTCCCAACTTCAAGGAAACCTGGTATGGTCTGGTTCGTCGAACAGACTTGGATAGTGTATGGGGGGGGGGAGGCTTAAGGATCTTAACAAGTGCCTAGATATCTTGGTGTTTTTTGAATATATATTATTCTATTCTATTTTTTTTATACAGTAAGTTGTGTGGGAAACTCTATATGCAAATTTAGACATAATATATTTATGTGTAACCTCCTGGATTGTTAATTCAATGAATATATTAGAAAGGTAAATTACCTTGTATTTCCGTCAGACAATCCAATGTTTTTTTCTTCCTGCTTAGGATGACTAGTTTCGACGGTTAAACCGTCATCGTCGGATCCTTGTCCATCATGTTGAAAAAATTGTTTTATTTCCGCCGTTCTGAGGCGTTGTCATCACTGGCATTTAACGTTCACAAAATAAATTAATAAATTTTATACACAAATTACACATTACAATTACAACGATTACACAAACATGTTTGTACAAATGCATAATATGCACGAATATCACGGTTTAATAATATTTTAAATTTAGCTACGAGTTAGTCATAAAAAACGGCATACAATGTGTTCTGCTACGCCTCAGAACGGAGGAAATAAAACAAATTTTTTAACATGATGGACAAGGATCCGACGATGACTGTTTAACCGTAGAAAGTAGTCATCCTAAGCAGGAAGAAAAAAAACATTGGATTGTCTGACGGAGATACAAGGTAATTAACCTTTCTAATACTGTATATTCACTATATGCAAAATACATTAAAAATACATTGACATTACTTTAAACTAAATAAAAGCCATAATTTGAAAATAAAACAAAATAAAAAGATGGATCACTTTTTCGAGACTTTGGCACGTGTTTTTTTTTTTAAATACTCAAAAATGTGATGTTTTTGTCGTGCACGTCACGTTGCTGTCACGCTAGAAAGCTCAAAAGCTTTTCAACTCTCCGCAATCAAATTACGAATATTTTGCCACTACCATGGTTTTCTACGACGTCTGTGAGTACATGTATCGTGTCCACAGACATAAAGACACTCAAACACACAGACACAAATGTTTTGCTGTTTTATCGTGTTCAGAGACCTCAAAAACCTCGAGAAAATTCATAAAAAGCTAGGGTAAAATTTTTAGAATTTTCCCAAGATTTCAATACTTTGGCATTTTAAGGCGAGAAGAAGTAACATTCAATTTAAACTTTTTCATAACTATCTATATACTCCAACACAGTTATTGAAATTTAGGAAACGCTAAATCAAAACCTCCCCGATCTAATTTCCTTTCGAAAAGCACGTAAAGGTGCAATTTACGATTTAGTTAAATGTGGCGTGTGACACTAACTTATAATGCATTGCAGCGTTAACTTACAAAAGAAAAGAAGTATGTGGAAAATAATTGAATTTTCTAGTTTTATAATGCTGTTATTCAAGTGGATATAAGCTAGAAAGTTTCGTAAAGTTATTTTGTAAAGTTCATTTTACATCAATGAACATGATAAAGGAGAAAGCGATAACTTATTCAAAACACAATAATTTCAATATCATACGATATTATTTATAAACTCGTATTTAACTTACTATTACCCAGAGTAAAGTATTAAGTTTTTTTTCCAAAATGACATTCTTGTAAATTTTTGGAGGAACATTTTTATATGATTTTTTTCACTATTTTGATTATTTATAAACTAAAATATATACAAACTACAGGTACATGTTATTAGAAACTGTAGTTCATACAAAGTTAATTTATAAAAAGAGAATTACATTTTAAATGTAATGGCTTAAACAGTTTTGTAATTGATGGAGTCCTTCGTATCATTCGTAAAGGAGCTAGAAACTGAATTTGAGAATGTTATATATTTATTTTATGTCTCCTATCTCCGCATTTGAATCATATTGTTTCTTTGGCTTAAAGTGGTTTTATTCCTGCTAGATCTATAAATTAATCCATCAAAGACTGTAAGTTTAAAATTTCAATGAATGCAGAATATTCAGATTTTGTGAAAAGGGGAAATAAAGAAGTTTTCGATATTAAGAGTGTGTTAGAACTAACTAATGCGAGTGCACCGTTTTGTTATTAATGGTTATACACAATTTTGATACAAACAAGTTATATATGTCTGTGTCTTGGAGGCTGCGTTGGACATGTTCAACAGAACAAATTTTGTTTGAGGTTAAACGTTTGTTTTAATATTATTATTTATTAAATGCTTGAGTGTTGTGAATTTTGATAGGGCCCAATAATTATTTATATATTCTTACAATAGCAACGTTACTGTTTTTCTCTGTTTGAAATTATAATTTATTAATTAATGATGGATGTTCAATTTAATTATTAGTTATTAAACTATTTGTTGAAGTAAAAAAAAACAAAAAAAACTAAAAACACTATAATCGAAACAACAAACACTATAATAACAACACAGTAAAGAACAAACCCACACCTGAAGGCAAACCAAGTGGTTACAGACCGGAGTCAGACAAACAAAAGGAGGGAGTGGCAGCCAGTTGGGGCGTGGCTTATTGTTCATTAAGTTTAGTTTTCTAACTCTCGTCCGAGTCAAGACCCCACGGGGAGAATCGACAGTTTAATGTTTTGATTTTACTTGGTAATTTCTTAGGTTAGATGGTAGGCTGTTTTATGAGAGAGTAGCATATGATCAAACAGGTATTGAAGTTGCAATTGAATAATGTAATTTGGTTCTAGACCTGCGGGTTTTGCTATATTACATTATAGTTTTTAAGATGTATATTGTTGTTGTTGATATAGGATATTCGTAAACATCAGCTGAGATTTTTAAGTTTCATTTATTTGTAAGCCGTTCTGTTTAGGATAGTTCTCTAGCCTTTAGAATGTCTTAGGAGTACAACCATCTGGTGCCCTAATGTAGCACACAAACTCATGTTTTCAGAAACCAGAAACCTATACTTACTTAGTAATAACATTCACGTTTACAGGCACATGTAGATGAAATACAATAGTGACGTACAACTTGTAATTAAATTCCCTGAATACATCTTACATTTTAAAACTTTTCAAATACTTTATATATTCCAACAACTGAAATAACATTCGAAACGAATTACTAATTTACTAAAACAACTGGAGTGTTAGTAATACGTGTCAGATTTTAGTACGTTTACATTAATTAACAAAATAGTTGTGCATAGAAAGGCGGTTAGTCTGACAGGCATCAACCTCAGACAGTGTTTATTTAAATTAAATTTTAATTATGGAAAAAGTAATTTGTAGTTTTCTTTCTGAAACTGTAACTCACATAAATTAAAAACATCTTGATAGTTTTAAACTATATTTAAAAGATGAATATCTTGAAATAAAGGCTAAAAATGTTTTCAAATAAATTTTGTTTCTTTATTGTTTTCTGTTTTGGGGTTTCCTTCACAATATTGACACAAACTACTGGATACATGCTTCAGCAATATACTTTGTTGTCAGTGAAGATAGTATGGGCTTACATTAAAGATAGGTTTTACTAATATTTATGGTTGCGACGTCTCTTAAGCGATGTTTTGGGATAGAATTGCATTTTTTATTATCCATATACGTAAAATCCAAATACCACTGACACACTCATCACGAAATCTCAAAAACCACCGAACGGATTGGAATAAAATTTGGTATATAGCTTCCTCTAGGGTCTTTGGTAATCGCTAAGAAAGGTTTTAAAAAAAATCTAAATTTTAGGGGGGTTTCGGGGGAATCAAAGTTACTAAAAATCCCCATAAGAAATACATAGTGTAATATATTTATTGATATAATTGTTTTTGGTAATATACATTTAACTTTGATTTGTCTATCCGTGCAAAGCCGGATCAGGCCAGCTAGTATAATATAAGTTTATCACTTAAAATGTGTTGGACTTGTTGAGTCTAGTATTTCAATTCAATATTGTTTATTTTAGTGGTTACTTTAAAACAATAGTTTCATTAAATTTAAAATTGTTGCTTTAGAGTATACAATAATTTAAGATACATGATAGATGTTACACTACTTTAATTCTATTTAATAGAACCTCAACTAAGGAGGGGGGGAGTATAACTTTTGATTAGCTATCGGATAGTGTAACTGTTAAAACAATCGAATGAATGATAATAGCTAAGTTGAAGATAATAACATCATATTATGTACATACAATAGTGTTGTGTTTACTGTGTTGGTATAGGATGTAGGGTTGAACAAACCAACTTTTACACATAACTGTTATCCTTCATTCGATTGTTTTGACAGTTACGCTATCCGATAGGGGATCAAAAAAACTAACAAAATGTGTCTTAAAAGTGTTTGTTAAAATGTACGCTTTTGAGTAATTTAGGTTTGATATTTTCAGACAGCTGCCATTTTGAAACGCACGATTGGATAAAATCGATTAGATTTTTCTTGAGATATATCATTGTTAAGTTAACTTCATGGCAAGTTTGAACACAACCAGTCAAACTTTTCTCTAGATATGAATTTTTTAGTTCAAAAAACAAAATGGCGGGTATCTGGAAACCGAAGGGATAGATATATCTGGACTGAGCTTATTATAGTTAATTTAAAGCTGTATTCTAAATTAGTTTTTACTTGTTTGTACGAAATTGTTTTAATTTACTTTCTTACTTCTGAAAATTATATTTAGGTGAAGTGGTTATATTTTTCTTATTTTTCAGCTATGGTCCAGGATTTTCGACGTTTTAGTCTTTATTTATGTATATGGGTACCAATTTAAAACGTCAAAGAAAACTTACATATTGTTTTTTAAATTTACAATCTTTAAACAAAATTATTTAAAAGCTAAAAATGAGTTAAAGCCTTACACATTAGTTTTATTCGTATTAATTGGTTTTCTCTACACATTTTCTGATTAAACTTTGTTGATATTAATATTTTAATGAAAAGGAGGATTGTTTGTTACAGATTTATTAAAATATTCTTTAAGTTTCATAATTAATATATTTTGTTTGATTTACATGTTTTCATATGTTCTTTCGGCGTCTTATGTATGAGTTACATTCTATTTTAATTGTATGTATTTATAAGTACGTAAACAAAAAAATCAGCCAGTCATGCAGCCAATTTCACTTGCCAGATTTAAAGAACGCGTTTTATTTCACTAAATAAAACATTTGTTATGTTGTGCTAAGGAGGAATTCAGGCAATATTTAAATGGAAGGGATTTGCCTGCCTGGCGAAATATGCTCAAAAAGCATGGCAATAGATGGGCAATATAATATTGTATAAATTGTGAAATGTGTCCGAAGAAATATATAGGCCAAACCAAAAGAAGCACGAAGACAAGAATTAATGAACATTTTTTCTTTTAAAGTACAATAGGCCAGATAAATCTGCTATGGCTAAGCATTGTTTAAATGAGAACCATCATTTTAAAATAGAAAACTCTGTATTATTGAAAAATGTAACTAAAATCAACACAATGCAGCAGATGCTTGATAAACTTTTTATATTAACAAACATTTTAAAATAATTGTAAATAATGAATTAGGACCCATACAAAATTCTATATTAAATTGAGATTGTTTGAGATTATTATTAGGTTAGTAACTTGTTTAGTTATATATAGACTGGTTATAATAAATGGAGCCAATTAATTGTTAACGCCTTACTAATGTATTGTAGTCTAAGACACGACCCTTTGATTTTATATAAATACGGAACATGAAACACTGTTAGATTAGTTATAGTTTGACTATTGTAGCTCGTGCATCACTGAAGGTTTCGACTTTGTCGTTGAAACGCGTTTGAGTTATTAAAAGTATTAGTTGTGAGATTTTGTGTTCAAAGTTTATTCTGTCAATACAGATTTGGATTAATTAGAGAATTCAATTATTAATATACAATATGTATACGTCAGGGGAAATTGGTTAAGTTGTCTGTATACTTATAATATATTTTCTAGTTGTCTGAGGGTCTTGGCTGTATGTATGAATGTAAATATGTACGTCTGATTGTATTAGTGTATAAGTATAAAGCATGTATGTAGTATAATATATTTTATTTCTTTGTTTATATATATAGTTTATAAAATTATGAAATAGTATATTATATATTTTATAGATTTAAAAACAGTTTTTCCATTAAAATAAAATAAACTTTTACCAACATGGCAGACGGTCATTAAAGACCATTTGCCTCTCAGTGTTACTAAATTAAGTATATTTATGTAAAAAAGGAAATCTGTATAATAAAGCACTGCTATTATTATTATTATGTTGTGCTAGCCATTACTAACGGGTTAAGAAAGATATTGTAGAATATTATTTGATATTGTAAAACATTGTAAATAAATTACAATAAAGGTAATTACTTTCAAAATTTATTAAAAAAAAAAAATCTAATTATTTTAATTAAGATAATTACATTGTTATTGTATCACCAAATCCTCTATCGTGAAACTTTGTAAATAATTGATTTATAGTAAAATAAAATAAATTATTGGATATATAAATATGTAAATTGTCTTTGCACTGTAACATTGTCTTTACGATTTTAGAAGTAACTTAATTTAAAGAATGTTTAGGACAAAGCTTAGTACTTGTCGTATATTTTCAATAAAGAAGGTACTTAAAAGAACATGAGTGTCGATAAATTATCGATCGTTAATAAAAGTGGCTTTATACGTGGTGAACATTCGAATTTTCATTTGTGTCCTAACAATATATACGTCTTTTTGTTTTAGAATAAATCAAATAATTGGTTGATTTGTTAATTACTTTAAATATACATAAAATAGAATTAGGCATTGATGTCCATATATTCAATAAATATGTAAATACAAAAATAGAAAATCTAGATTAGGTTTTGAATTATTTTGAGGAAGGTTAATTTAATCTTTAAAATGCTGATAACGTCTATGTGACCTAAGAAAAGCATAGATAAAATTATCATTACAAAAAAAAAGAAAGAAAAATGGATTTGGAAATTATTGCAACATAAAAAATTACAATAAAATACAGAGCAATAAAATAAATTAAAACTAATACATGAAAGAAGGTTAAATGATAATGAACGAAGAAACAATAAATACAATTTCTGTTTGAAATACCTAAAACATACATTTACAAACAGAAGCACACTTTTCATCAAGTGTACTTGGTATAGTAAAACGATTAAGAATAACCCAGTTCCCAATGCCCCTTTTCTCTCAATGTTTTGCTTCAGAAATATCATAATCCGACGTATTAAGTGTGTTCCCAGACCTGTGCAAGGCTGTAGAGCAAAACAGAGTGTTTAAAAATACTTCTATAGATTTATTATTTTATTTTATGTATACAATTCTTATATAAACAATGTGTTTTACTTGATACTATTTATTTATCAAGCAATTACATAAAATAAAAGTTTTGACCTCAGAAGTATTTTTAAGATGGTTCAATTTATTCATATTCGTCAAATAGTTTATTTGGTATTACCTCTGAAATGGATAGTGTGCTTCCTCATTCCGTAAGTTGGTTTTAAATAGTTTACTAGGTATTACATCTGAAATGGGCATTGTGCTTCCTCATTTTGTAAGTTGTGTTAAAATAGTTTACTTGGAAGGGTTAAAATAATCAAATTTCAAAATTAAACCAATATGACCAACGATTGATATTCATTACAGTTTTTACTTCTGTCGGCAGTCCCACGATTGCTTTCTTATTTTTTTTAAACATTTAAACACATTCAAGAATTATTTCACAATATTTTCTTTTCATGTTTTTATATTTTTAAAACATTACGTTACGCTTGAATTGCATTCTATATATATGCAGCCTGTAAAGTTTGTTTCTTTAGTTTTTAGCTAGACTTTCAACTCCATTTTTAGTTTTTGTACTTAGTTCCAACTCAGATATTTTAGGTTAGTTATTTATTTTGTTGTTTATTTCACAAGTACACTTTTTTTTAAATATATTTTATTGAATACACTACAACTAGCTTTATCAGCTAACCAGCAGCTTATTTTCTAACAAACAATCGTGACAGTTTATAAGGTTATCTCCCAATGTCAATACCTTTGTTCACAGCTCCACACCTACAACTGTGAACATTAAACCAACTCAAAAGGCTTCAGTCTTTTAAGGCGTCGCACTAACTCTGCGTTGTCAAGCAGCTGAAGTACTTCAACGTTTTGGTCTTGATGGAGTCGAGACTCATGCTTTTTAGCTTGCTTTTGTATTTCGGCCTCTACCGTTTCGGTCTTCAAGGGGAGTCGGATGGTGAAAAATTAAAAAAATTACCTTTTTTGGTTTTTTATATTTTTTTTATTCTGTATCTTTTTAGGATTATTTTAAGACCTTATTTATTAAAATCTGATGAGCCATAGTGGTTTTATAAGCATTTTTATTAGTGTACAGACAAATTTCTTTTACTGTATGCTCAAGCACATATCGTTGACGTTCATGCAAAATGTCATATGTAAAAAAGTGCACTTTTCAGGAAACAATAAATAAAACAGTCCAGAAAATATATTTATATTTATATATATATTTCTTGAAAGAATATTTATTGTTTCCTGAAAAGTTATATTAAAATAAGTGTAAATAGTTGTTAATAACAGCTTGTAACTTTAAACGCTATTTCTGAAAAATCAGTTTTTCTCTTACAAAAGGTACATTTTCTCAGGAACCATAAGAGATATCTTCACGATTTTTTTTTAATTTTAATTGACACATTATGCTGGTTATTTTGAGTGTTGTTTTTTTTGTTATATTTTATAAATTTATATTTGTGTGTTTTTTTATATCTAAAAACACTGTAAAAAAAGGTTGTAATTTGAATTTAAAAAGAAAAATATTAAATATTATTTTTTTTATACAACACACAAAATGACCAGCACAATAGGCCAAACAAAACAACACAAAAATCATAAATATATCTTTTATAGTTCCTCAGATAAGTGTACCTAAAGTTGTTCAATTTAACATGGGCAAGATAGGACCATGCGACTCCCCTCAAGTCCCTGTGAATAGTGTCATTACTGACATACCAAGGAGCTTTCACTAAATCCATTAATACTTTATTTTGAAAGGTCTGAATAATTTTGATGTTAGACTTCTTAGTGCAGCCCCAAAGCTGTATACAATATAACCATACAGGTTTTGGCACTTGTGTGTATAGCACTAGTTTGATATGTACTGATAGTTCTGACTTTCTTCCAATCAGCCAATGCATTTTCTTTAATTGAAAGATTTTCTTTAACAATTATTTCATAAACACTGCCTAGTAAACAAAAACTGTATTGATTTTTTTTATCCAATTACATTTCTATACTAATATTATAGAGGTAAAATTTGTTTGTTTGTTTGTAGGAAGTAATCTCTGGAACTACTGAACAGATTGCACAAATTGTTTGACTAATAAAAAGCTACAATATCTCTGAGTAACATAGGCTGTAATTCATTTTGATAAAAACATTTTTTAATTTTAATATTTCTAAATTTAGTTGGAAAAAAATCTTAGGTTAGGCCTAGAGTGATGAACCAATACAATGCATGTATTCACATTTATTAGCATTGCAACCAATTGCAATAAAATAACAGATAAAACAGCTGTTTACTCTAAAATTTCCATTAACAGCTGATTTCAAACATTGAAGTAATACAATTATTTGTATTTTTACCTTTTAGGTTAGGTTTTTTATTAAAGTGTAGAATTGAGACTTGTTGGTTGTTTTAACCTTTATTATAACTGCTGTTATAAAATATATGAAATAATTTGATTTAAAAATTTAACATTATTTACCATCTTAGCTTTGGGGTTATTATTAACCCTACACCTTTATTATAAAGGAAACATAACATGAATTCTTGTATAGAAGGTTCCAACGAAGTTAGCGTGTGGAGCACGCAGGGATTTCCTTAAGTACTGTATAAAATAAATACAGGGATAAAAAAAGAAAAAAAATATCCCTATTGATTATCTGCGAAATAAAAGTTTAAATAAGTCAATGATTGATGTTGTAACCGTACGTTTGAAGACCTTCATGGATTGTGCTCAACAATAAGAAGCCATTTATAAACGTCATTTATTTCTCACTATATTTCATTTGATGGTTTTGTTATGCAGATAATGCCAGATAAAGTCAAATCAAATTTCAAATAGGGTGAAAAGCTTTTAAATCCATTAGGCAACTCAGGGTTTGTTTATAAAACTAAAAAATAAAATCTGCATACTAATAATTATATACATTTTATTTAAACAAATTTAAAGTTTTGTGTGAAAATTTAGTACTTTGGTGAGGGAACATTATACTGTATACATCTATGTTTTTTTGCACAACTTTTAAACACAATCAAATTAAAAAAATATAGTTTTAATTATTATATGATTGAACATTAAAAATATTCATAATTGAAATGTTAAACGTATTATTTAATTTTTACTTGTTTATTATTTACCAATCCATATATAAGAGTGTTTTTCTCTAAGTCTGAAATACTTTCTTTCAATACAAGAGATTAAATTTAAAATATAATTTAAAAAAGGTAGTTCTTACTTACAATTTATTTACTACTAAGTTGGGAAAAACAACTCAAAATCACACCTCAAGTTTCATTTGATCAAGTCACTGTAACAATTATTTATATTTACTGCCACATTGAATATTGTATTTCAATGTTTATTTTAGTTGTAATCGGTTATTTAATATTGTTATGTTATATTTACATCCACGTTTTTATTGTGTTTAAACGTATATTTTGGTTTAAATATTTAAAAGTGTACCTCAGAGGTGATAGTGACATGTAAACCAGGAGATCTAACTGCTGAATTAATATACAGGATATGTTAATAAAATAAGAAAAATTGCTGTTTAAAACTCAAATTTTAACTACTGAAAAATATCAACAAATTAATTAATTAATCTCACCATTTTGTTTTACGATAAAAAAAGTTCTCAATAAATAAGGTACACCGTTATTAACATTATAGAACACATCTCTGGAAAAAGAGAAACACTTGTTTAATATTAAAGAAGAAAGATATTAAAAACTGTATAAACAAACGGTAAATAAATAATTCTGGTGTTGTACTTGTAAATCCAATAATAATAATAAAAAAAAAAAACAATGATTTTCCAGAACAAAAATCTGAGAGGAATTTTAAATGCACATTGGTACATACGAAAATACGACCTACATCATCATGATCTATATACAGTCAAAAGTATGGATACACACTGTTAAATTTTAAATGGATAAAGAAAGAAAAATGAAACTCAGGACACATATTTAGGAAATAAGTCAAACCTATTGTATGATACGCTAATCACAAGACAAGGGAGGGGGACACGGTCTAATATCGTTGCATAACCTAACTTCAATCAGTACCATCTTAAACAACTGATGCGGTGTGCACACCAATGCTCGAAATAAAAAAGTGCGAGTTTGACTTTAACGATCTCCACACGGAGTGAAATATATGTGTGTTTTTATGTTCTTGTGTTATGTGATATATTTATAAAACCTGATGATGGGTATTTCATGCCCGAAATTGCAATTGTTTTAATAAGAAAAAACAAAAAGGATCAACAGACGTGAGTACTCGCATACAATATAATATAATTATATAATTGATCCGTGGCTAATATGATTAATTCAAAGATCTTAATTAGATAGATAGTGTAAATATATTTATGTTTAAATTAGTTTTTTACAATTAAATAGTATTGTGATAGAGAGTGTAGGATTACACAAATTATGCTATGGAAAAACATGTGAGTTGAATAATGTAATTAATTTATAACATCTCATTTAAAGTGTATTATTTAATTAGGAAAAGAGACATATCGATAGTTCAGCAAACAATTGTTTCTGATTGTAATCATTACACGCTATCCAGTTATAACATTTATTATTTACTTAATGCGCTGAGCTCAAATTACTGTAATTGCTTTATAGTTTCTTATTTCTGTTTTTAAATTTATTCCTACAGTTACAAGTGATTTCTTAATGCAGTATCATTAAATTCTAAACTACCCAATGTGTTCTGTGTTGTTTAACTATACTGTTTACAATACATGTATATGTATGTATAATGCATGGTGTTTATAATTAAACTGTTAGGAGTTATTGCATATTTTGAATTATTGTGATTAACAATCAAAATTAAACTACACCGGGTCTGGTAGACTATTATCTATATATATAAAAGCGAAATACCACTCACTCACTCACTCATCACGATTTCTCAAAAACTACCGAACGAATTGAAATGAAATTTGGTATGTAGCTTCCTCTAGGGCCATAGGTGCTCACTAAGAAAGGGTTTGAAAAAATTTCGAAATTTTAGAGGGGGTTTGGAGGGATCAAAGTTATTAAAAAACGATTTCTTCAAAACTACCGAACGGATTGGAATGAAATTTGGTATGTAGCTTCCTCTAGGGCCATAAGTGTTTACTAAAAAAAGGTTTAAAAAAATTGGAAATTTTAGGGGGTTTGGGGGGTAAAAATGACTAAATCACGATTTCTCCAAAATTACCGAACAGATTGGAATTAAATTTGGTATGTAGCTTCCTCTAGAGCCATAGGCGCTCGAAATCACGATCATTTGCCGCAATTATTTCACCAAAATAATTAGGCAATAGCGAAGCATTGTCGGGTCAGCTAGTAATAATATATTTTCTAATTGATACCCATTTTATGGTACGGGGAAATGGTATGCCAATACAGAAACATGCAATATCATGATGTGTTTGCCAAACTGATAGAAGTCTATAAGTCTATGAAGACGCTTCGTCATATTCTGTGAACATCAATTTCTTCAACTGATTCCAGAATTAAGTGCTAGTCATCCTTTCTTTCCTTGCCGAGAGGAATTAAAAAATAAGCAAAACCGTTTCTTACGTTCAGAGTATCTCTGTCTAATAGAGTCTTTCTGCAAATAAAACAGTCACCAGAAGTCATTTCAACACGAAACACTTTGTTAATAGTCTGTACAATTCATCCCTTATGGAAAATAAGTCCGGATTAAAACATATGTCCGGATTCTGGCGCTAGAATGAAACGGTACTTACTTTATGAATACGCCTCGTATTTATTACCATTTTTTATTCACTTACTTAAATGCAAACATCAGAACAACAGTTCCAACAAACACAGAGATAAAAGAACACTTAAACATTAGAAGGTCACACAAATACTGCATTTACCAAATAGCTACAATATCGTCTAGTAGATATCAATCCAAGAAATTTCATTATGGCAGCAGACCGACTCTAAAACAAACGAGAAACTTAAGTAAGATAAGAAAACATGTTGCCTAAATTAATTAAAGATTTTGTATTAAATAAAATAAAAATATATTTTTTAAAACAAATTAAAGAAACTTTGTAGGAGTTATTAATGACTACATTGATATCCTCATATTTAAAAATACGGAAGATATGTACTAAATAGCTATAGATAGATCAAATCAAAAACTTTCTAATGATGTGTCAACCACCTTCTTACGCCATTCTCTAGTGACTGGTTATTGCTTTGTAATTAAAATCTAAATGAACACTGGTGTTTACGCTAACTATAATCTAGTAACGTTTGTATATATGTTGCACTTTTGCTCAAACTTTTATGTTGTTAAAATTGTACCAAAACTACAATCTTGTTCACTATATTGGGCCAATAAAGGCCAGAAATGAATATAAATGAATGACTCACGCTAGAAAGCTCAAACAATTTTCAACACTCCGCAATAATATTACGAAGATTTTGGTACCACCAGAAGTTTTATACGACGTCTATGAATGCTTATATCGAGTTTACAGGAAAACAGGCACACACAAAATTATAGCATGATTTTAATACTTCGGCATTCTAATGCGAGCCGAAGTAAAAGTAAATAATGTGCAGTCTTGGGACCCCGTCAGGAATGAAGTTCATCACGCCTCTTCTTCCATTCTAAATAATGTGGCAAGATACACACATACAGTAATTTTAATCTGTCAATTACCGTTTATTAGTTTGTTTTTTACTGTTTCCATTCGTTTAATCAACTCCTATAAAAGCGAGTGTACATATAATTTATTCACTGTAATATATATATTAATTTGAAAAGATTTTTTGTAATCCGAGTGAGATCTCGAGTTTTACTGGACCGATATACACGCAGTTGGTACCAAGTTAAAGGTAATTGTCTGTATATTTGCCCATTTTGCTTGGATTTCACCTACTACCCCACTAAATTTCCTATAAAGGAAATTAAAATCTCTTATGCAATTTAACATGGAGAAATTTTTTAAGCCTATTCCGAGTGATATCTGGAATTCTATTGGGCCGATTGACATGCGGTTTGTAAGAAAGGTATTAAATTCTTTATTTGCCTATTTGCCTTAAAATTTTACTATTCCTTCATTTAATATTTTAAAAATTGAATTTAAAATATTTTCTATCCATTAACATTGTTTTCACTGATCAACTGAATAGCACAAATCAGCTGATTATAACAGCACATGTTTTATTATCATCTGGAGTTCTATTGAACAAATATAATAGCACAGATCAGCTGATTAGAAAAGCACATGTTTTATTGTCATAATATGATTCTTTTATGTTGAATTTACTTGATTGAAGTAGGTTATGTTTAATTTTGCTGTAACATATATAACATAATATAATATACTTATATAAATATAATATACTAAAATCAAGCAATAGCGTAGCATTGCCGGGTCCACTAGTATTAATAACTTCTAAATCACCTGATCTATCAATATGAAAAAAAAGAAGCAATTAAAAGATTATATTATCTAGACTTAAAATGACTTTCTAGGCCTAACCTAAAAGTATTGTATGTATGTTGCCATTAAGATAGGTAAAATAAATTTAGTCCTAGACTGATAAACCAACATTTTATGTTTATTGAATGTATTTCAGCGCTTGACGATAATATCTGAACTACGCCGGACGGAACCGATTGTCTCTTAATTTAAATTGATAAATTAAAACGCTTGTTTCTTGAATGTATTTACATTCATTGCCATAGCTAACAATTTGATAACGCTTTTTCGTTACGCATTACATTTTCTATTTGTTAACTCCTATCGCAACATGCGTTAAGGAACTTCGTTAAAAAAATATCGCTACCTAATAAAGTAGTTTAAATATCAACTTTAGTTTAAATATATCAACTTTTTTAAAGTAGTTTACTCGTATTTTACAGTTTTGTTTGCATTTAGACACAACTGTGAGCATTTCAACTTCTAGTCAGATGAAGCTAAAGGGCAATAAAACTGTAGGCCTATATGATATACAACAGCATAGTACAACATCATCCATTACACAAACACAATTACAGATTTAATGCAAACTTTATATGAAATTCTATGTTCACAAATTTTTTTAAATATCTATTGTCATAAGTTAAGCAAGGTAAAATTAAAATTGCTTCGACCAAAATTGAAGGTTTTTAAATAATAATAGGCGTTGGGGGATGTCAATCCATATTCGGGTGACACGGCTTGACGTAGTTAATTCTTAAACAACATTATCAAAATGTCAGGGCTAAACAAAATAGCGCTGTTCTGAAAATTTAATATTTACATATTAATTAAAAACTTTAGACAGTCACGAAGAAATAATTTATATTGACAGGTTCAAGGAAAATAAAAATAGTGTTATGAATGTGATGAAGTTAACCAATAATATGGTAACTTAAAGGATCATATAGGGTTTAAAAAAAGTATTATCCTAAACTAAAATGTTTCCATTTAATATATTATGTTAAACAAATCCACCGTTCATGATGCCCATTCGTTTAAAGCTAAACAACAGTTTTTTGCACCCTTTCAAACCTGGAGTGAGGGAATTGGTAGAATTTGTTATTTACAATGCTTATTATTAAAATAACCAGTTGGGAAAATATTTCCCATCATGGGTGTACTAATTTCCACGAATATTTTATAAATTACCTGTACTGTACGTAGACATAGTTATCAAACTATATTTGCAAATGCATTGTATGCATTTTACAATGTTTTAATTGACTCACTTTCTAAGTAAAAATTGTATAATAAATTTTAAACTAACTTACTGATGGTCTAGAGACTTGAAATTTTGAACATAGCTCTGAAGTGGATGACGATGCAATGATATCGAGTCACACCTACACACACTCGCACCCTCACATTCACATACGCACAATAATATAATAATGGCATAGTGTAAACAACCCACTATACAAGGATGTAAATACACATTTTTTATGTTAATTTAAGAAATATATCTATAAAATAAGAAAAACCATTATTTAAATAAAACGTTTTTTTAACGATAATGTTTAAAAAAAATACTGATTCACCAGTAATTATTAATTATCTTGCAATGCAATTTATTTGTTGAGTTTTCGATACTAGACTTACTACCTTTAATCCTTACTGTAGCATCCATGCAACAAATTATCTGCATACAGAGGTTTGAAAAGTCTGAAAACGACTTAATACTTCGTATATAAGGACAATTTAAATGTAGATGTAATTGAGGAACCTACTCCATGTAAAAGCACTATTGGATTAAGATCTCCCATCTTGGATCCGCCATTTTGAATGTAAATTTTTTTTAAATAAGGAGTGGTCGTGTGATACATCATTTCAATGTTGAGTTTTAAGACAAATCAATGGTGAAAACAGCACATCCATGTCTCAATCCGTTCTGAAGATGTGCATTTATTTACATTGAATCAAATCATTTAATGTAAAAATTTAATAAACGATTTATTTTGTTTTTTGCCTTACTGGACTGGATATATTTACATAAATACCTTAATTCCTTGTACTGCTCGCAGTCCTGCTATGATCACACTTTATTACGTAGGTGAAGTACGTATTTTTTAAATAAACTACATCGGCATATTCATGCCCCATTACGTGTGTTTGTGTTTTTGTGTCAATGTTTGTGGAGTGTTTATGTATAATTTATAGGTTTTTGACGTCCATTAAACAAATGCAAATCATTAAAAAAAATATTTATAAACGGTTTGAAAATGCCTGAAAAAATAGGCGAAACGTACGTCACCGAATAAAGTGTGATCAAAACAGGACTGCGAGCAGTACAACAAATTAAGGTATTTATGTAAATTAAATAAAGTGCATCAAACTTCTTACCTATCAAATTTTAATGTTGAATAAAATTAAAAATTATCTAACAATCGAATTATAAAGAATTAATTTAACGTACATCTATTTTAACAACAATAATAATAATAAATTTAAAATAATGTTCATTAAAAACCCTACCTATGAAAATTCAATGTTCATCACACATGAAAAAAGCAATAAATACATGCAAATATCATCAGAACGGTTTGAGATATGGATGTGCGGTTTTCACCATTGACTTTATTTTAAAATGCTAAATTAAAATGATCGCATGACCACTTTCTATATAAGAAAAGTTACATTAAAAATGGTGAATCCAAGAAGGTGGACAAAATTTTGGATATCTTAATAAAATAGTATTTTTACATAGAGTTGGTTTCGCAATAAAATCGACCTTATAATTTTGCTTATATATAAAATATTAAGCCGTTCTCAGACTTTTCATCCACTCTCTGTATATTGGTCGTGCCCCTCGTTTTTAGTTTTGAACTTTGTAAGCATTTTGATTTATTTTAAAATCTACCAACACCAATTAGTATATTTTTATGGAATTATTAATATTTTTAAATTTCTTGGTGCCTTTTAAAAGCGTATAAAAAATATTTCAGCTACAGTTTAAATCTAATTTGGGCAGTAATTGGATGAATTAACCGGCTTAAGAGACCAAACTAGCAACCCGAGTCTGATAAGTACCACTTCAATATGCAATGACTGTTTATAATTTCTTTAAATTAAAATTTGCCCCATGTAGTAGGAGGGTTGCATTTAGGATGCAAGTGTTATGCTTTAATTAGATGAAGAAGTACTATGAGAAGGATATTAGAGAAGAAATGCAATTATAAGTTCTTGAGGCTGTTTGCACTACGACTGAGAAGTCAAATAAAACACAAATATATTTTATTTTATTTGAAAGACCAATTACTAAAATGAATTGATCTTCATTTTCCTTTAATGAGGTATATGCTCAAAAATTTGCTATCTGAATTTTACTTACGTCTGCTGCAAAGTACCTCCGTATAAAATAGCATTTCAAATGATGTAAAACGGATAATCTAAGAGGCTGTGAAGTACTAATGGAGGAACATGACGTAATAAAAGAGGTTTTATTTCACCTATGTAACCTTAAAATATGCTGAGTTTAACCCTTGTCAAATATCTGCTTATGTAACACATTTACATCTGCTACTAGTAAAACCAGATAACTTTAAGTATACTTTACCCGTAGCTATTGTAATATGTCATTAGAGTGAAATAACGAATGTTTGCTTAGAGCATTTATCAACACGGCAACCTCAGAAATGTAATCAAACATTAAAATACTCTGAGACACGCACTTTAGTAAGTGCTTAGGTTATTTTCCATAGTTTTCAATATTATCATTTATGACTTTGCTATTTGGGCAAAAAGGGTTATGTCAAACATCGTAAAATTTTCAGGAGAGGCAAATGAAAAAAGTGGAAGTTTGAAAAATGTTTTTGCTACTTAATCACCAAATAATTTTTAAATCTATGTTTTATACAGATCATCTGGACATTATTTTATTATTCATGTATTTTTTTCTTAAAAGTATATATTTTAAGCATATTAATGTACTTAACTAATTGATCAATCATTTAAGGGTCGGCTCTAGTAAAACAGAAAGCAACCTGCGACTCCCTACAGCGGCGGTAGGTTACGCGGACATTGCTCATCCTAAATCCATTTAAAACCCGCAATTATTCAAATAGCGTTTTTAAAAAAATACAAAATTCTTGGGGACAAAATTCTTCATCCGAATGGCTTGGTAAATTTTCGCTATAATTAATAGTTACAACGTAAAAAAATATTTAAAATCACCGTATAGCGGCGGTAGGTTACACGGGCATTGCTCAGCCTAAATCCATTTAAAACCTGCAATTGTTCAAATAGCGTTTAAAAAAATACCAAACTCTTGGGGACGAAATTCTTTATGCGTATGGTTTGGTATTTTTTCGCTATAATTAATAGTGACAACATAAAAAAATATTAAAAATCAATGTTTTAAATTGTTAATAAATATTAAACAAAATATTTTTCTTAGTTTTTAAAAAGCCATTTGCATAAATATTGACCATAGCTTTAAAATGACATATCGTTTATAATTTTCCGATCAAAAACAAAGGAAAAATTTGGATTTTAATTTAGCATTGGTCTTATGGAATGTCAGTCAACATGGCCGACAGCTAGAGCCGACCCTTAACTCCTTTTTACCGTGACTTAAACCCTTTTGATTGTACACTTTATGAATTAAACCTATATTGTGAACTCTTATATACAGGAATATAAGTCGGACCCTACTCTGATGTACCTCATGTTCTGATGGAAAAGAATTAAATCTGACTTACGCTTGGTGTATCATACTCAATGTAGAGTTTAGGCTCTATGTAAAGTAATAAGTCATTTATGTCTTTTTTACAGATTCTTTACAGTTTGGTCAATAGACCAAAAACCGTGATTTAGTTCCTTTGTATCTATTCAGATAACTCATTAAGTTTATAGACTTAAATCGTTTACACCATTGGAAAGAGTGATTTTTTGTATCCAGAAAACATCAAAACATGTATATGGCCAAAAACGTGCCTTAACCCCTTTTGCCCAAACAACAAACAAATGTATTATTTAAATGAAAACTGTCATTTAATTTTGAATACCAAGCGATACATAAATTAATGTGTATTTGTCCTCTATAAACTCAAAAACTATTAGAAAATATTTCACAGTTTCTCAATATCGTTGTCAGGAGTGTTTAGACGTTGAGGGGTTGAAATGTTGTTGTTACCCCTATTCTATTAATGCAAATTAAATTAACTTTCTACAAGGTATAAAGCTAAAATTATACAATTTAATTTTACTTTCTCACTATACTATAGTATAGAGAAAATATAGTAGGGAATCGCAAAAAAAATCGATGTTGAGATTTTTGTGGAAATATCCATTTTGGGACCCACTGAGTCCAAAAAAGTGGTTTTTACAAAATGTCTGTCTGTTGTCTGTATGTCTGTATGTATGTCTGTATGTATGTCTGTATGTCTGTATGTATGTCTGTATGTATGTCTGTATGTATACAAAGCTAGAGAGAAAACTATTCGATCGATTTCAACCAAATTTGCACCAGACATGCACCAGTACGCCTGTATAGATGCAAGAAAAAGGGTTTCGACCCATTTTGAAAAACAACCCCCTTTTTGGCCAAAAAACCAAGAAAAAAATCAGTTATTATTTTTTTATAAAAAACGGCTCTAACGATTTTGATAAAATTTGGCTTATTTGTAGCCTTTAATGTGCCCTACCATATACAAAAACCCGCATCTTTCTAAAAATTCTCGTTTAGCTAATAATAATAATAATAATAACTGATTTTTGGGGGTTTTTTTGCCATAAAGCGGGTTGTTTTAAAAACAAATTTCAAAACCTTTTTACGTGCATCTATAAAGACCTAATTGACGAGTTTGGTGCAAATGTTTTCGAAATCGATCTAATAGTTTTCTCTCTAGATAATAATAATAATAATAATATTTATTAGTTAATCTCCAACTTTAATAAAAAACTCTCCTACCCCACCCTACAAGTCACACTGAATCTGTTTAGTAATTTAAATGTGTTTGTGAGAAAGTATGTGCCAGTTCCTGGTACCGTTTATTAATATAACAAACTGTATGATTACTGAAGTTAAAAGGATGAAATGGAATAACTAACTTTAAAATTAAATTGTAATCCGCACTCTTACTTTTTCAATATGCTCAAAAACTACTCAACTAATTTCACTGAAATTTCACAATTTACACATATTAGATCTGGATTTTTCAGAGAATATTGTCACTACGAACAAATAGATTTAAATGGGGTAGGCTACCCCTAATTAAAAAAAATAATTGCACTACATTCCTACTGCCTATAATCAAAAATCATTTAATATTGTTCTTGATATAGCATTATTGAGTTGATATAGCATTATCAATTCTGGTGTAAAATATCAAGCAACCAGGATGTAACAACGGTTGTCGCGAACCACACTTGGGCTGTATTTAATTTCTTAAAACACCAAATAGCTCAACAAGCGTTATTCCATGAGAATCAATGAAGCCTGTGTGCAAAAATAATTCAAGATATGTCAGTTGTCCAGGAACGATAAACAAATCAGAACAATCAAACGTTAAATCAGAAAGGAGTACCAAAAACACGCGGAAAGTAGGTGGGAGATTCTTTAGATAGGACAAGGGGCTGAGATTATAATATTAAAAAAATCGCACCAAAGGCTCCATAACATGTGTTATTCAAATGGATCAATTTTGGATAGGTAGACAGTACCATAATAATGAAATTAAGACTCGATAATACACATAGAAAAGGTCAACATTTAAAAATACAGTTTTACACTGATTACAGTCACTACAAAACTGAAGGAACTAAAGGGGAAATAAGAAGTGTTTTTCGTAAATAGCTATAATACATTTTACATATGTACCTACAAAAAATTAAAAACACCACAAACTATACAGTAGAATCAAACAATTAATTTACAGAATGTCATTTAACAACTACCAAGAATCTAAAACAATACACAGAAATATAAAACAAAAAGTAAATTCAAAGGACCAAAACCGAGTAGCCTACCCTTTAAGTACTATGACAAAGTGCAAGTTTTAGTTAAAATAGAGTAAAACAAACTTAACTAATAAACTAAAATATTTAATTTATTGAAAGTTAAAGTTTACGAAGTGTAAAATGCCAAAATTTAAGAGCGTCAAAGTGAAAAGACAAGTAAGAAAATTTCAAAATCTATAAGTAGCTATGAATTTATATTCAAACATAGTAAATGCTATATTTCATAGAAGTAATACAAAAATCCATTTACACAATACACAACTAGGCCAGTCGGTAAAGGTCAATTTAGACCAAAAGTACCTGTAATTTGCAATACGGCTGAATTTTTTTTATAAGTACATTAAAGTATGTAGATTAACATAAAAAAAAAGTTTACCAGTCTATCAATTTCCCAAAGTCGAAAAAAAATCGATTATCATTTTTTTTCGATTATCCTTAATATTTCGAGCTGGGATGAAGATAGAGGAAAATAAAAACACCACAGTGTAGGGTAGGTATCAACAAAAAAGGTCATATGTATTTATTTCGTCTGAGCAATGGTTTGTCTGGAAAAAATTCGATAATGGAGGTATGTATTTTGCAGCAGGGGAAATCACTAAAAGGGGACATCTTATTCATATATGAAGCGTTGGCTCATTCTAAATTGGCCGAATTTTAATATATCGAATTGAAACTTGACATAGGAGTTAAAATATA
>JAGFPH010001761.1:38335-57117 GCA_018207615.1 Philaenus spumarius | reverse complement strand
CATTGCCCCTTCCTCTGAAATTACAAATTCTAAAAACATAAAATGGCAGGTTGTCAGCACTTTCAACATATTTGTCCGCCACCTGTGATTGCCCACCGGCATGATTTCTGAAACAAAACATTAATCGATTAAATAATGACCATATGCAAGTGTTGTAATTCCATCTTCACATATATATCTTTTATCATCGTCAGCACTTAGAGCTAATTTATTAACAGTAATGGATTGAATATTATGCTTTCTAGATCTAAATAGTTTCATATCTTTTCTGAGTTTAACACCCTCAAATAAACATTTTTTATAATCCTCAAAACATATTTGTTTTTTTATCACCGGTTTAGTTATTCCTTTTACTTTTTTTGTCACCTTATCGCTCATAGTCTTGAAGGTATAAAGTTTTGGACGCAAACCCACAAATTCTGTGATTACATCGCTCATGCATTCGTCTTTGAAACATCCTAATCTCTTTTTATTTTCTACGGAATAGTTCTTGTGGTCTGTTGGGTAATCAGACATGTCGAAAAATTCCTTCATTTGTAAAAGATCTTCGTATACGTTTTCTGTAAAGATTTCATAGAAAAACGAATCTGTGTCTAGGTACATTAGATTTACAGTTTTATCTTTATAAAAGTTTTTTATAACTTTATAGTGAAATTCATACATGTGATATTTGCTTAGTTCTAAAACAGAGAAACCAATATATATCGGTTTATTAAATAAAATTGTCTCTTTCCCACATTCGATTGCGCTCAGATTTTCATTGTAAACAATTCTGTTTAGGAAATTTGGTCTTGAAATCAAACGTTTCAACCGCTTCTCGTTATTAACAAGCTCGAGATTCATCCTTTTTCTAATATTTTCAATACTCTTTCCAAACATTGCATTATTTAACAGCTTATAAAAATCTTTTTCAAAATCATTTTTTGCCTCTTTTCTTTTCTGCGTATTAAATGCAATATAAGACGCCAGCCAACAGCTCTGGTTAAATTTTAATATCCTATGTATTTTTTCAACTGTAAGCCCGTTTCTAATAGCCTGTTTAAGATTCATATAGTGACAGATGTAACGTTCTTTTGTGTCAAATGTTGTTAAAAGTTTTTCCTGTTTTGATCCGGGTGGTGTCTTACGTTCCGGTAAAAAGGGAAGATCATTATGAGAGTCATGCAAATAAGTTGGATAGTATACATCACACTCTATTATGTATCCTTTATCACCCTCATCTTGAATTTCGTTTACATCAAACGTGTTAATTTCTTTGCGACTCAACCATTCAAAAGAATCTTGCGGCATAGGTTTTGACATTGCAAAACCATATAAATTGTTAGCATCTATGTAAAGTAAATAGGTATTTGGTTTTTCCGGATCATATAAAGTGTATGGATTATTAGCCTTAGACCATCTCTTTGAACAGCTTGTTATACCGCCTCTAATTCCCCTCTCTATAAACATATACATATCGTAATCGGTAATCAAGTCTAATTCTATTTTTGTATACTTTAACATTGCGTCAAACGTTAAACTGGGAACCGACAAATAATATGCGGGATCAACGCTATAATTGTCTAAACAAATGTCTCGAAAATTTTCAAATATATCAGCAAGTAGAAGCACATCTGTACGCAAATATAAATCACTATATTCACCCAAAGTCTTGCAATTGAAACGCTCCCAAACTCTTTGTGCGTGATTATAATCATCATCGCTCACGTTCTCGTCCGTAATGCTATTGTAAAAATCCTCCTTTTTCGGAAGTTTGGGTTCATCTAATCTGGCCCAAGAATCTGTATATTCATACGGATAAACACCTTTTCTCGTTACAAGTTCTAGATCATTTGTAAAAAATTTTTGTGTGTGAGAAAATCTATCTTTTGGAAGATTATTTGCAAGACGGGCTAAACTATCATTCATAAATCTGAAACTATCTAGAAATCTCAATTTAATCCCGCTTACGGTCTGTTTTGTAAAAGATATATATTTTTCGGAAGTATTTGGAATTACACCAATTTTTTCAGAATCAATACCTAGTTGACGAACAATAAAATGTGAATCATAATTTGAACTACCATGAATGAATATAGGTAAATAGCGTTGATTTTGTCTTTTTAAGTTACAATCATTACATATTACATTTCTAAATTTACCGGTGAAATGACAATGATCTCTTACACGTGGATGTAATGCGGTAAAGTCTCTATTACAAGATTCACATTGTGTAGCCAGTTTTACTCTACGTTTTTCATCACGGCTAAGAGGGAGAAGGGGAAAATTATTTTCCTGTAATAAATCACCGATAAGATTTGCTATAGAAATTAAATAGTCCATAAATTTAGCGGCCGCATCCACACCTCTATACAAATATGGATCGCAAGGTAAATTGCGTGTAATTGATTCCGGAAGATTTTGCCAAACCAGGTACACACAAAAACTCATTGGTTCGTGGTGACTATCCACTTTTGTAAACTGCGAATCAATTTTATTTACTTTTTTCAATATACTTTCAAAATCACAATAAGCTACAATAGGAATTCTAAAACTATGATGAAAATTTGAAAATTTCAAAACCGAATGTTCTTTTGGCATAACACACTTTACCGGTTTATTATCGCGACAATCTTTTTTATGTGTTTTTAATTTTTTACGCGAATCCTTACCCTGATAGCCGGCGAAACAACGTTTACAAAATATCATTTTCTCTTTATGTTTAGTAATCTGGCTACGCACCAATTTTGAAAAATTCTTAATATAACAATAATGATTAGAAATTAACAACAAGTCAAAATGAGTTTTTCTCTGTTTATTAGATATCCTTAAGGGATAAATTGTTTTTTTCCCATTTACTCCATAAACGTTTACACTAACACCAATATTTTGTTTTTCAAAAACTTGTATTTGTTTTAATTTTACAGGAAAAGTAAGTCCATTAAAGTTAAACAAATCACTCAATTCTCGATATCTTTTATTCACTCTTTCTACATGTTCTCCCAAAACATAACGAGATAGGATTGCCCATTGAAAACATTTTTCGTCTCGCAAATTTTTAGGATTAATAACCGCACTTTTAACAGCAATAAATTTTGGTAAAGGTACATACGAACTTCCTCCAAGCGGGTTATATTTGCTAAATCTTAAGAGAAGCCCATCTACAGAGAGTAAAGTCCATCCGCTCCCCTTTCCCTGATATTCATATTCCTCCAAACAAATTTTCATAAACATTTCCTCTAACAGTTCGCCAATTGATGAATCTTGGAAAATTGGAATATTAACGGTTTTAAAAGCTCTATTCTCCACACCCATATCAGCTAACATTGGTTTAGTATAAGTACATTCTACAATAATGTTAAATTTTAAAGGTGTATCATATTCTATTAACATATTTTCAATAAGGCGTCTAATTTTTTCATCGTTTCCAACTAAAAATGTGCAGACATCCTTAAATGCTGTATTATTGTTTTTTAAAAAATAAGTTTTTAAAATACCTCTAAAAGCGTTTTCTATTTCTATAAACTCGTCTCCGTCACACCGCAGTCCCAATCTATATTCTTTTTTATTTAAAGCCATTTTTTTATTTAGTATCAATAGATTCAATTTTAACGTTTTTAATCTTTAAAACTTTTTCACAAACATTTGCTAGAATATTATTAATAGCGTTATAAATTGATTCATCTTTTTCGTTTAGTATAAAATAACCCTTTTTATTAACCTTTTGCCAAAAATTCTTTTCGCTTGTACAATCTTTCAAATCTTTTATTTCGGTTATTTCAATTTTAACAAGATGGGTACCAGTCTCGCCGGGTGTTATAATTCTTTTCCTAGTGTTTCCCGAATGATACAGAAACTGTTGACTTATAAGAACCGAACCACTTTTTTTCTGAAACTTTTTCGAAAATATTTTAGCAAAGCCGTCCTCCTCCTCCTCCTCGTCTTCCTCCTCACTACTGATATCTTTTTTTCTCTTTATTCCTTTACACTGTTTTGAAATACTATTTAATTTCTCTACAACTTCGAATGAAAACTTTTCATTTTTTTCTAAAACGTGTTTTAGAATATTACAAATTTTACTTAGAGACAATTCTTTATCTTTTGACTTTACTTTAGTATGTAAACAATTCAAAATTTCTCTAACTACAATAATGGGTTGTAACAGCAAAGAATTGTGACTATTTTGATATTCTTGTTTTAGTAAACGATAAAAACTATCCCATCTATTAAAAGTAACTAATCCAAGCTTGTAAAGATTTTCTACAATATAGTGAATAGTAAACATACTACCGGTCAGGACGAGGCTTCCTTCTTCTGTGTACGCCGGTGGTGGTGTTGGATGATTGGCTACCGGCGACTGCGCAGCCACATTGTATGCTGGTGGTGAAGGCGGCGGACTGGGAGTGATGTATTCCTCCTCTGCTCCAACGTTGTTTATAAGTTGAAACTCCATTGCTACAACAAAATGTCTATCAGTTGTTTGTTTTCGTTGTATTAGAGAAAACAATAAATAATTTCCTAAAGACAAGTACTTACTTGATGAAATAGAAAAAACACTGCTCACTTTGAAAAAAAACACTGTGATGAAGTGATTATAACTGATGCCTCTTCTTCAAAGTTCTCTCTTATATACTGAGGCTCAAGGACTATGAAATCATGACAATGTTGCACGTCTTACCAAGTTGCTGTTTCGGATAATAATTACTACACGTACCAAGGTTGCACTTTCTGTCGAGTTACACCTATGAAAAATAATTACTACACGTACCAAGGTTGCACTTCCTGTCGAGTTGCACCTTTGAATAATAATTGCACACGTTCCAAGGTTGCACTTCCTGTCGAGTTGCACCTTTGAATAATAATTGATACACGTTCCAAGGTTGCATTTCCTGTCGACTTACAACTTTGAATAATAATTGATAAACACCCAAGTTTGTATTTCCTGCTGACACACCATGTTGAATAAATAATTAACAAACAACCAAGTTTGTACTTCCCGACAAATTGCAGCGGTTGACAATCGGCATACTAATCTAAATCTTCTCCATACCTAGCGTTATATTTTTCTATGCGCGTTTGCCAAATATCAAATAAGAAATACAAATCAAAATACTCTTGATAATTATTAAGTTCTTTTACATATTTTAATTTACAATAACTTAACATTTCGTGAAGATTATTCCAACACAATTGTTTTGAATATTTTCGTAGAAATTTTAAAGTGCCTAAACGTAGCTCTCCATTTTCCCGATTGAATAAATTTAATGATGAACAATATGTTTCAAAATCTAACTTATGTGAAAATTTATCTAGAAACCAAAATGGCACATTCGTATCTATAAAAACAATATTTAAAATATTAAGCTCGTTTGGTATTTTTTCTATTAGATTTTCATCTGAAATATATTTGTAAAGTTTTAAAAATAACCCTCTAAATTTATTTACACTCTCCTCATCTTTTTTCAATATTTCTAAAGAATTCTCTAAAACATAATCACACTTATCAAACAATATTGCAAAATTTACAGCACTTTCTGTACAATAAATTGTCAATTTGTTAAAAATGTTTTCAAATATTAGTTGTATTCCTAAATTATGTGAATTATTATTCTCACCGTATATTGTTTTACGATTATCCAGAATATCGTTCTTATAGTTACACAACCGACATTTAATTAAAGTTTTTGTATTTATCGCACTATCTACAATTGATTTTGTAACAATAAAATTACCGTACAATCGGTTATATGATATCACAGTTTGTATAAAAATAAAATCGTTGGCGGAAAAACTCCGCCGTCTCTTTGCACTCGACATCTCTCTCCAACTGTCGCTCTTGCGGGTTATATAACACAAATACGCAAAGAATATTAAACACTGTTTATTAATTCATATAGTATAGGTTCTACATCAGCATAATTTACAATCTTTTTTACATTGTTTAATTTTTCTTCATGAATATGGTGCAACTCTCTAATATAATTTAAATTGATGTTATTTATTTCTTCTGGACGATTCCTCCTAAGTATTCTTAAATAACAGGTGGCGGGTTCTGTGTTAACATACAGTCGAACGACTTTTTCGGTCTCCAAATAATTTGGTAAAAGGTTTCCCAACAAAAGAAGCAAATTATACTCTACAGAATTAATCTTTCCCATTTTATACAAAAGCAGGGAAAATATTTCTCTAGCGCTGAACAACGATCTATCCATAATAACGATGTAACCATCCTTTGAGTATTTTGCAGCCTCCATCTCATTTTCCAACATGTGTAATAAAACCATTACTTGGAAAGTGAATGCATAACGCTCTTGATCTTCATAAAACATTTTCAAAACATTCTCACCATTGAAATTTAACCATTTTGATACGGGTTCTTCTAACAACTTTACCTTGCAATTGTCGGATTGTAGATTCTCATAAAGCTGTGATGCAAGCACACTCTTACCTGCACCTATATTTCCTTCTAATATAATTATCATGATGTTGGTAATTTAAAAAATCTGTCAAATCCTGCTCGGTAGCGACCTTTATCCCTCTCGCTCTCCTTGTTGATAACAACAAATGAATAGCTGTTGCCATCGTTATTGTTCCAAACATTGGCACACAGTTCTTTGAATAATTCGAAGGACATATCTGTATTCACGTGGTCGTTGTAAACGTGCCGTAAATTACGATCATCCTGTTTAAATATTATAACAAGATTCGCATTATCACGAATCAACTGTTTTGGAATGTGACTGTACGTTTGACTCAAGTAGAAAACATCTAGCTTATAATGTCTTCCTGTTGTAAAATAGTTGCGAATATTATCCTGTTTCTCGCATGACACATCATCGAATATAATAATAGAATCTGTTTTTATTTCTGTTAGATCGGGGACTTCTTCATTTTCCGAAAACAATTGATATCCAATTTCTGGGAGACCTTTTAACACACAACTTAAAAACTTATATTTTGGTTGACATAACGATTTAGAAAATATATATACGTTTTTAAAATGCAAACCATTTGGAGAAAATAATAAATTCATTATTAAATTGGTTTTTCCTGAATTACTGGGTCCTGCTATAATACATCGAATATTATTTGGAAGAAGCGTATTGTGTTTCGCTTTTTTTATTTTAACAGTAGGAAATATTATGTCATCAAAATTTATGATTGGAAGTTTAACGCGCTGTTTCACCAACTTCATTGTAAATCTTTTTTGTCTATCCAAGTGTCTCTTGTACTATCAAAACCCAACCAGCGAACAAGCAGTTTATTTCCTTTCTTACGTATCACTTTCTCTATTAAATAGATATCTCCATACTTTGTTTTACTTAATTCTTCGTTGTAAAATCCTCCTTTTATCACATCACCAGATTCGTCTTTTAAAATGTATGTGACTGGAACCGTAGACTTAATCTCATAGACTGTGTAGATCTCGTTTGACCAGCCGGGGTAGTAACCTTTATCAAAAAATTTCTTAGTTCTACTAATCCTAACTTTATCCCCCACTTTAAATCTATTTTCAACCTTTATTTTTTTTCTATTATTAATTATTCTCTGCAAAACTAAATACTCGTTATTCTTGTTTACCTCTACCGGTTTCATGCCAATTGTTCTGTGCACAGTGTTATTGTATTTTCTAATAATTTCTGGTAACAAATTTAACCATTTATAATTACCCTGTTCACTAAATGCTATCCACATTTTTCTCTTTATTGTTCTATTTAATCGTTCTACAATAGACGCTTTTTTATCAGAAAAAGTAGAATAATGATTAACACCATACTTATCTAACAACCTTTTAATCTGAACATTGTAAAACTCTTTTCCTTTATCTGTTTGTAAATGTTTCATATGATGCTTATGTAAAATTGGTTGCAAAACTCTTGCAATCTCATCAGCATTTTTTGCCTTTATCGGCTCGGCTATTGCAATTTTACTAAAACAATTTATTACAACTAATATATATTTATAACCTTTATTGATTTTAGAAAATGGTAACATCTCTACAAGATCTGCTTGAAAAAGATCATGCAAACCTTTAAGTTCAACATAACGGGTAGAAAAATTTCTACGAACCTGTTTGTGTAATTCATTAGCTATTTTATTTCTTACATTCATTTTTTAAAACATTAATAATTCTTAACTATTTTACAATAAGGTGCTGCTTTTTTATGCTCTTGTTTTGGACAATCCTCCTCCTGCCACCGGTCGAGTGTAACTCCACACGCAAGACAGCTGGTTGCATCTCCTTGTCCCGTATAATAGAATCCAGTATCAACCATTTCATCAATTTTTGGAAAGGGTTTTGGCCAATGAAGAAACGTTTCTCTCATCAAGTCTTCAGTTTCAATAACGATTGTTTTAAATTCTCCGTATTTGTGTAAATTTAGTGAAATATTTTTGTTTTGGTCACAATTTGGATTTGAAATCTTATGTAAAAAATTTATATGTCTAATTGTTAAACTTTCTGTGGATTCCCAACCACAACCACAACACACAATATTATCAAACATTTTTGTACGGTAAAAACCTGATTTTATAAGATCTTTTTTTGAACAATTAAATATATTATTAGTCCAACAGCCTGTAACATCCTCACCTGAATCGGACATCTCTCTTACTTGACAGCGGATCGGCAATAGAAACAATCTGTCTTCTTCAACGGAAATGATATACCATCAAACGAAAACCGGTGTTCTCTGCATATAAAACAATTTAACACGTCAGAATCTTTTTTTAAATGTTCTGGTAGTCTGTCGTAAATATTTTCTATATTTTCGTGATGTTGTAATAAGAACTGTTTAGGCAGATATTTGACTAATTCTTGTTGCATATCTTTATATCCTTTAACACAACATTCTTTGATTGCTAAATTAACAGCACAAATTCTATCTTGAACCAAATGTTCCAATTTCCACCAGTCAAGTAGCACACACGCATTTACATACGCACAATTTTTAGAGCTATGCTCAAACATACATGGTTTACAAGCTATAGCACAAAATTGTTTCTTTAAGACAGTTAAATTTGGACAGTTTAAATCATCTAAATTAACAATTTTCACATTGAATTCACTTAACAAATCAGTTAAAAATTTTTGTTTTTCGCAACCTTTTACATAAACAGTACCACTAATATTAATCTGTCTAAATAATTGTTTCAACTCACAATACGGTTTAACACCCGAGTCCCAACGGAGTCCGTGATAATATTTTTCCAGCCAAATCACTTGTTTTTGCAAATCTTTATGCAGTTGGTTAAAGTTGAACGGTGGTTGAAACAACTGAAATTCATACACTTGCTCATCTGTTGACACTATGGCTAACTCTTTAATAATGAAACTATTATTGTTGTTTTTAAAACCTTGAAAATCGATAATGAACTCCATTATTTAGATTTCTTGCTCGGTGACTGCAACGTAAAACCTTTTAGTTGATTGGTTGCTGCTCTGATAGATTCTTCGTTTAAACGACGTTCTTCTCTTGCACGATCCGCTGCCAATCTTATCCAACAAATACCGCTTCTTGCTTCTTTATGTTCGGAGTCAGTACTAACTTGATAAACAGTATTCAAATCTTCTCGAAAATGTACTCTACGAGAGTTGTCGGCCATGGCTTTTATACCTCCGGCTACTTGTGCGCATCACCTTTAAGCAACCTTGTACGTGAAACCTTGAACGTGTTAGAATGTGATCGGATGTGCGTGAGACCTTGAACGTGTTATAATATGGCTGGATGCAGCCTTGAACGTGGCCGGATGTGCGTGCGACTTTGTACGTGAGACCTTGAACGTGTTAGAATGAAGCCGGTGAACGTGACCGGATGTGCGTGTGGCCTTGTACGTGTTAAGCCGGTGACCGGATGTGCGTGTGGCCTTGAACGTGCCCAGCCGGTGGACGTGTGGCCTTGTACGTGAGGCCTTGAACGTGCCCAGTGTACATGACCGGGAGTAACCTTTGTACGTGACCGGATGTGACCTTGTACGTGACGGAATGTGACCTAGTTACGTGATGCCCATATATAGTAATATGCCCATATATGGAATGTGATCTAGTTACGTGACCGGAAGTGATCTAATTACGTGATGCCCATATATGGTAATATGCCCATATATGGAAGTGATCTAATTACGTGACCGGAAGTGATCTAATTACGTGATGCCCATATATGGTAATATGCCCATATATGGAATGGAATGTGATGACTCATTTTTGTCCTGGAAGCCCCATTTCCTTACTACTTTTACAATATGATATATACATACCATTACTCGCGAGACGGTTCACCGTGTTGGTTTCGCGTATCGATGTTTGGAGATTTATACAATTTTGGTAAATAATATTCATAGACTATAGAAATTTTTATAGCATAAACTTAACTCAAATATTATAGTATCGAAATTACTTTTATCAAAAATCTGTTGGATTCAATGAAAATTAAAACGAAAATAAAAAAACCGACTCATATTTATTTAATGGAAAATAAATATATATTATCTTCCAAATTAAAACAGCGTTTTCGTGTAATTGGTGACTTAGTAGGAATTGGTTTGATAAATAAATAATAAAATGCTTTCAAACATTTAGTGCGCAAAATCGATAGCGAATGTTGTAAGGTAGCATGCAACATGTGAGACAAAATGTAAATTTAGTAAGAGGCCACTAGGAAGTCTACAAAATAAGCAAGATATCTGGTATTCTCATTCCCTTAATATATGCAAATAACAGATGTTTGTATTCGTGACTTGCTTGTCGGTTTTACCTATGTTCTACTTTTATGTAAAAGCACAACTTCAACAACTTTATTTAATTAGTATCAACTTATAAGAATCATTACTATATAATACACCCCTAAAACTATCGTACTAATTAGTTTTATTTAAGCAAGCATGGAAAACTACAATATTCAGTTGATTTCTATTTTGTACAAAAACGCCCTATAGAAGCGAGTGTACGTCAATACTGATTTCACCCATCATCTGTAATACAAACAAACCCACGTTAGGTTATACTTTGAGGTTATGTTTACAACTTCAATCATTATAATTTCTTGTGAAGTTGATTTTTTAAATATGAGTTGTAGTATGTTAATGTATGCTATAGTACGTTATAATATTTGCTTTGCGGTTATAAACTGAACATAAATTCAACCTTTTATCATCAATATATTCGTTTATAAAAATTTAAAAAAGAGATAACTATTCGTTTAACTTTGGAAACATTCCTATATCTTCGTATAACATATAAACATATTCGATTATTAATTTCTTTACTATAATATTAATATCTTTTAAAAACAATTGATCTATCAATATAAAATAAAAAGCTATTAAAAGATAATACTTTTATCTTTTTTTATATATAATAATGTATATAAATATTTTTTTTTTACAAATAGGCCTACAGTTTTATATTCTTTATAATTGTACAATTTACCGAGTTAAAAATCCCCCTCAGCATAGTTAGTTATTTAGATCTTTAGTTTTTAAATAGTATTTTCTTTAAATGATGACAGTGTATTTCTGATGTGTATCTAATTAATCTGCTTCTGATTTTTCACGGGGGTTTACAGGTTAATAAAATCAAATTTATTTCTATTCAATCATAGATTTTATTTCAGTAGTATCTCAGTATACAAGAAAAATCCATCAGTGGATATATCACGTTCTTAGACTACGTAGAATGCTATGTACGTTTTTACAAAACTGTAAATTAATATTCTAAAAGTATGAAATAGTTACTAAAATTGAATTGTAATCAAACATAAATATAATTTATAATAAAATAGCTTATCTATTGAGACGGATTAAGCGTTAGGCCTATCCGCTCAAGGCAATATTTTTGGTACCTAAGACAGGATGGTACAGAGTTATCTGGACCAACTTTCAAACTTCAAGATTGTTTAAAACCAGGCAAAATGAACAGGAAGCCTAAAGAACAATAGAAATTTAATGTTAACTAAAAAATAGTTTTCAGAATTTTAAAAAAATTTTGTAGATTCACAAATGTAATAAAAAAGTATAATGAAGTTTCTAAAACAAGTTAACAAATAAAAAGTTATTAACAAAATAGAAGTACCAAAAAAGTTAAAAACTAGAATTTTTAAGAAAATAAAAATCATTATAATAGAAGTAAAAGGTCCTTAAGACAGAAGAAAAGTTCCCCAAAAACCTTTTGGTAAAATAAAATGGTTAACTTAGAACAAATTTAATAAAGGGTAATTAAAATCACCAAGTTTAATTAAATCAGTTTTAACATGGATTTTGCGTTAAAAGTACTTTAGTAACTAAAGTAAATAGTAAATATAACAGAATTAGCCAAAGTTCAAGCATAAAAATTAAAAAGGTTAATAGTTATAAACAGTTTAGTATAGAAAAATATAATGCAAGGTACAAATTCAAGGTACAAAGAATGAGTAAAAAAGGTTTAAATAAAAAATGAAATGGAAATACAGTACACTAAATAAATATTTACAAATTTTTCTCCGTAATCAATACGGTATTCAAACAAAAATATCAAACTGTAATTATGCATATTAAGTACAAACGTCCCGCTAATCCATAAAGATAGTTCAATGAAAATAAAGTACACCAAATAAGTAGTTTACAAATGTTTTGGAATATTCAAGATGGTTTACAAATAAAATTATAAACACTAATTGTAAATAATGTATTTAACAGTATTTAAACAAATGTATAAGGAAAATAATAATAATAAATAATATTTACATGGAACGTAATAACAACACAAGTGGTCACGTGGTGTAAAAATACCGCATTTAGAAATTCTGTGGTCGATGACTACTTTTTCGAAAATAATAATACAAACTGAAATGCATTGAAATATGAATTGTGTGAGGAAGGATAGAGTAAAGTGGCAGTTCCACAGAGCAAATACTTTAGGCGAAATAACAAAACGTGTAACCACTGCGACCGTTTAAGGGTTTTATAGTCTACAGCATCTAAAATTGGCCTAAGACCAACATTTTTGAATTGTTATAGTTTTAATAAATAAGATAAAATCCAGCAGAAATAAATAAATAAAACATATATATATAAAGTAATGGATTTTGGGTATCGTCTCCAAATGGTCTGAAACGGAAAGAAACGAAGTTTTACCCTCCTCCGACGAACCGTTTTCAAGTTGGGTCGAGTGTAATAGCTCTTATTTTCTTCATAAATTCGGCTAGTAAGTAATAGCAGAAAGAACGCTACTATAGACCTACATGCTGTTTATAAATAGGTTTAGAATGACTATATAATTAGCGTTTATTGGAGATTATACTACATGAATCAAAAATTAAAAAAAAAGTTGAAAAATATATTTTCTTAGTAATTGTACGTATAGTAATAAGATATAATAAGGGCATAACCTTAATGTACTGTATCCGTTACACTTCTTCAATAACAGTTGTAGGTAAGCGTACCCAAGAAAGCCAAAGACATAACTCACTGCAAGGGGCGTGTTGTGAGACTTGCGGCGCCTCGCGACACTGGGCTCACATGAAAACAAAATATGTGCTAAAACTTTCCTTTCATTATTAATTAATAAATTATTAAACTAACACATTTTAAACAAATGCAGTGCTCGAATTATTTTATTTAAAACGCAAAAAGCAAAGGTGTATTTAATTTGATAATCGTTTCTTTGGAATATAATTTAATCATTAAATTGTCAACATTATTTTAAAACTTTTAGTGCATAAGTTTTAAAGAGAGCGCATCTAATAATTGTTAACTTGATCGTTTGTTTTCGTTTGGAGATAGTATCTACAAATTAAAACCTATTTTGAAAAGAGTAGCTTTAAAATTTTGTCATACAAATGTGTTTATTCCTGTAAATAAACCAATGGTAGTGTTCACAAACCATAATAAAATTTTTGGAAACATAAAATTATGACCAACTTAATCTATATATATAAAAGCGAAATACCACTCACTCACTCATCACGATTTCTCAAAACCTACCGAACGGATTGAAATGAAATTTGGTATGTAGCTTCCACTAGGGCCATAGGTGCTCACTAAGAAAGGGATTGAAAAAATTCGAAATTTTAGGGGGGGTTTGGGGGATCAAAGTTATTAAATCACGATTTCTTCAAAATTACCGAACGGATTGGAATGACATTTGGTATGTAGCTTCCTCTAGGGCCATAGGTGCTCACTAAGAAAGGGTATGTAAAATTTCGAAATTTTAGGAGGGGTTTGGGGGGATCAAATTTACTAAAATCATAATTTCAGATCTTTTATTACTATGACAATAGTGCTTTTATTATTTAAGATCTATATATATAAAAGCCAAATACCACTGACTGACTGAACACTTAAAAAGAATACAATTAATTACGTTAAAAAGACTGAAAATACCAATCAACACGGGCAACGCCCTACGGGTCAGCTAGTTTATTTATATAGCTAGGTATTAATATTTAAATTTATTACAAATTGTATTTACTACATAACCCAAACTATACGTATAAACAAAAACTTGTATGTAGGTCATACAAATAACCGTTCCGTTTGGCAAAACAAAACCACTTACATTCAGATTGCATGGACATGAAGTACTAAGTGAAAAACTTCCAGTTACAAATTAAATTCTACGAGTTCTTTCAAAAGTTTTAACACATTTTCCACCGCTGTAAGCAAGAGAAAACAGCTAATATTTAGGTTCGGTTTTAAAATATCAAACACCATTTAAAAATTTCAAGCCAAAGGTACTGTGCTATACACTGTATATCCAAGAAAAGGAAATATTTTGTAACCTTAGTAAATCCTGTGCTAGCGTAACTAACCATCCATAACTTTAACCCTGTTTGTAATTAGTTAACACTATATATTATTGTTTTTGTATTTGTATAAATTTTCTAAATTTGTCAGGGTGTATGTATTTGAATGTTTACGATTATTTTGAGAACATAAATTTTAATGACATAGTCAAATGAAAAAATAAATGCTGTGTATTAAAAAAACTTCTTATTTATTGACTGATTTAAGTGAATATGTAATATTTGTGAAAATCATTAATAACTCGAGCTGACAGTAAACGTGACTCTCCCCCTTGTGTTTGATTTGTATTGTGGTGGCAAGGAATACATAAATGTTCTAACCTGGTATTTAATTAGACTTCATCTCAAGTTTATAAATAATGTTTTTTGTAACTTTGGTCAATATGTGAACCATAACATGAAGTTTAGACAGATAATCAAGACATTTTCTTTATACCAGTTACATACATGATTAAATTAATCAATTAATACTTATTGTTATAGTCATTAAAATGTCAATAATGCTAATTCATAAAAAATAAATGTCAAAATTAAACTTAGTACATTTTTTATTTTTTTTATTGTGAGTTTTTAGTGAGGTTGTAATTGAAATATTAAGTTGTATTATGTCATAAAATGTAAGAAATGTTTGTAAATCTAAATAATTAATAAGTTTTAAAATTAACAAATTGTGTACAATTTTATTTTATTTCTTAGAATGTAAGAAAATGAAACTTTTTGTTTATAGCTGTTTGTGTTAATCATAGCAACAATTAAATATTAAAAAAACATTCTTGTTTTATATCCTTCATCAGATTGTTTTGACGGTTACACCATCCGATAGGGAATCAAAAGGGCTACTAAAAAGGTATCTTGACATTTTTTGTTAAAATTGTTTTTGTGTAATTTTGGTTTGACATTTTCAAACAGCCGCCATTTTGAAACGAATTATTGGATATAATTCCTTATTTTTCTTGAGATAGAGCGTTGTTAGGTTACTTCATGCCAAGTTTGAACTTAATCAATCAAACATTTCTCTAGATTTGAATTATTTTGTTAACAAAAATAAACGGCGGATACAGTAGGCTATCTAAGGCCACATGTTTATAGGAACTTTTGTATTTATTTTTATGTATGGGACCCACTCCAGAGGTTTGGCGTCCTATTTAAGAAACACACTGTATATGTATCTCTAATACAAACCGACGCCTTAAAATTTAGTAGGCCTATGTATTGCCCTACCTCTGAATTCATTAAAAGGGAACCAATAAAATGTTTAACTGGTGGAATAACTGTATGCATCCAGTCTAAGCAACCAGTATATCGAACTTACAGATTTGACTACGATAAAAGAAACGTGCGACACAATAGAATTCCCAACGATATATGTTTGTGTCTGGACTGAAATAATATTGAGACTCCTTATTTCCTAGATTCAATGAACTCCTTTGAATCTTACAATGGATTTCTATTGTTACTGATCGACAAACTCGTTTGACGACGACACAACACAATAATAAAATGGCCTTGACGAATCTGTTTGTTTATTATGTTAACATTTACGTGAAATAAAAATTAAATTCACTTTAACATTTTATAGTAAATAATATAAATAAATTATATAATGTGTATTTATAAATGTACCTTTTGAAAATTATAAATTACATTTTGATTTGTTTTTAGTAATTTGTATTTCAAAACTATCACACTCCCTCTTACAGAAACATTTACCCATGTAATTATTTTATTTAGTAATACACGACTGTCAAAATGGCATAAACTCAGAATATTTAGAAGTGCAGTATAAATATTCCATGTGCTGAAAACTAAATATACATGTGGTGCATTTCATTTGCTTAGTATTAGTACATTAATTTAATTAATTAGAAAAATATAGTAAAAATCACCAACATTTCAAAAAGTATAATTCCAGAGGAAATATGTTTTAAGTCAAATTAATTACAACTAGTTTATTACAGTACTTTAAATCAAGAAATATCAATAAAAATGGTTTATTTTTAATTTGCAAGTTACAATGCTCTCATAAGTGAACCAAAGTTTTAACTAAATAATCCCCGATTTTTATTTTTCGGAACAGTTACCTCCAAATAACTGTTATAAACTATTACATCGGTGGTCTTGGACCTCAAAAATATAAATGTGTATAATTTAAATATAATAATCAGTCATTAGTTATCACAGGCACTTGCAGACATGTATTTTAGGACTTAGGCCTACTAGAATAGTAAGCGAACAGCATTAGGTCATTTACCATGAGTGTTGCATCGGCTTGCGGTAGGAGTTGACAAAATATAATAAAAAATGTAACGCGAAACGAAAAACCGTTATCGAATTGGTTGCTATGGTAATGAATGTAAATACTTTCAAGATACATGTGTTTTGGTCCATCAATTTAAGTTAGGAGAGGTTCGGTTCCGTCCGGCGTAGTTCGCATATTATCGTCAAGCGCTGATATTAACAATTAAAAGTGAGGTAAATTATCTGACTATTGCAACTTTGTAATAAAGATTCAAGAAATGGTAAGTATGTGTAATACAAACTTAGAAAAGTACGTTAGTATATGCCTAATTTTATATTTTGATACAAGTATTACTGTTTTCATATGTTTAATGTTATTATAATAAAGGTGTAGAATTAATTATAACCTCAAAGCTAAGATGGTGAACACAGTTAAATGTCCATTTATTGTAAATACATTCAATAAAAATAAAATGTTGGTTCATCAGTCTACGCCTAACATAAATTTAAATTAACGCAAATATTTTCATTTACGATTAACTTTTGTATCAAGAATGTAGGTAACTAGTCCATTAGACAATAGACTTATATTGTAGGTAACTAAGTACATATTTGATCATTGGATGAGGGTCTTTGTCATTCTTAAAGTATTACGAAAAACAAAAATAAATAAAGGATTATAGTCCTTAGGCATAAGCAGTAATTTGAACGTTTCAAAAGAATCACAAGCTTCAGTTAGTTTTAGAAGGTTTGAAAATGTTCTACGAAGGTCAATAATTTTATAAACACTTTTAGATCAACATACTTTCTTGTGTTATTTCTATTCAATAACATTCTCCAATATTATTTGTGTCAGTTACATGTATTAGTTATTTATGCAGTTTATATGTAGCTTAAAATAATTTTTATGAAATTTTACGTAATTTTTGTACAAAATGAAAGTTAGGAGTTATTGAGTGTAACAGGTTAAATTTACGAAATGATTTCAGAACTTTTGCATCAACCTGTGTAATAAGTATCTTAATACCTACCTACCTTTCTACCTCTCTTATCAAGACATAAAAAAAATTTTACGCCTTCTGAATAAATGAATAACTAAAAATAATTATTGTGATGATCTGGTGATGGTGGCTTAGTTTCACCGAAACCGGTAATCAAATATTAACAAGGATTGTTTTAATTACATAACTTTATTTAAATTAACAAGCCTGGTGGCTTATGCACAATATTTAAATATAAATTGTAAAAAGTTAGAGAGCTGAAATTTGGCACTTAATTTTTTAAATAGAAAGATAAAAATTTAACGATATCAACATTATATTAATATCAATATAGCGTGTTATTTATATGCAAGATATAACAACGTTTATATTTTATTTATGCTTTTAATTATTAAACTGTGATAGTAAAACAACCATTAGACATTTTTTTAATAAATGTCACAAAACTCATGAAGCTATAGAGCAATGCACTAGCAATTTAATTACTTGTTTCTAAGGCTTAAAAGAGAGAAAACTGATCAAAAATTAATATTAGTTACTATAGGCTACATTTTTTGAAGCTAGAGAGCTGAAATTTAGTATTTATTAAATTATAAATAGACAAATAAAATTGAACTTGCATTTTACCATTTGTGATTACGGGGTAAACATGGTATAATTACCTATCTATATATATAAAAGCCAAAACCCACTGACTCACTGACTCACTCATCACGATTTCTCAAAAACTACCGAACGGATTGGAATGAAATTTGGTATGTAGCTTCCTCTAGGGCCATAGGTG
>JAGFPH010001761.1:10802-23722 GCA_018207615.1 Philaenus spumarius | reverse complement strand
GAGGAGCGGCGTGTTCAGCGAAGTTTGGGATAAACTTAGAAAAAAAATTGACCATACCAATAAAGCGTGACATTGTCTAGGACGGGCAAGTAGCAGTTAAAACGAATAGCAGTTAAACGAATAGGTATTTCTTCTTTAAGCTTGTTTAAACGAATATTTCGAAGATAAAACGTTGTATTTATATACAGTGTATAACCTCAAAGCAAATATTATAACGTATTATATCATTATATTAGTTATATAACTCATATTTAAAAAAATCAACTACATAAGAAATAATAACGATTGAAGTTGTAAACATAACCCCAAAGTATAATCTACACTGGGTTTGTTTAAGTACTACAGATGATAGATGAATCCAGCTGTTATATTATATGTTACGTACTTACGTATGTATGTACGTACACTAGCTTTTATGGGAGTTGAATTTGTAACATTTTTATAACATCTACTTTTATTAGTACAAAATGTTCAACAAATGCGGAGGAGGCACTTGGTGAAAAAAGTTTACAAAATTTACTTAATTTATAAAGTTATAATAAATTAATGGACAACTCAAATAGAATTTCGTTTAGATATTTGATCGTATCCTAGTAATTTGACATAAAAGGTTCGTTTCATAAACTGCAGTGTTATTCAATACGTTCTAATGGCAGACATATAGAAAGTATTTGCTTAATTTCCTAACAAATCGTTAGTTTAATTAATCCCAGATAAAATTTACAAGTAATAATTTTAAGCGGTTTAAACAGAAAAGCAATGTGTCGACACTTTACTTTAAATCTGACTTTACTGGCCTTCACACGTTAAACACAACAAAGCGTATGATTTATAAACTTCCTTTCTTCTCGCAATGTTTGAATTCACAATCATTTTTGAGTTTTGACTTATGTAAAAGTTAAAAGATTCAAGCAATCTGATTTAAAAGTAGAATAGATGGTTTTCAATCGCGTTATACAATTTCAATTTATCATCCCAATTCACTTATGCGACTTTGATTAATAGTACTACACCATTTTAATCAATGGTATAAGAATGCTAAACAGTGTTCCTCCTAAAATGATGTTTAAAAATATTATTACACTAGGGGAGACCCCTTCGTGCTCCGCACGCCAACCCCCAATGGAACCTTCCAAAAACATATGTTATGTTTTATTTATAATAAAGGTGTAGGATTAATAATAACCGCAAAACTAAGATGGTAAATAATGTTAAACGTTCAAATCAAATTGTTTCGTATATTTTATAACATCAGTTATAATAATGGTTAAAAGAACCAGCAAGGCTCAGGTCTAAATTTTAAAACCCTAACCTAAAAGCTAGAAATACAAAAATAATTGCTTCAAATTTTGAAATCAGCTGTTAATGGAAATACTGGAGCAACCAGCTATATTACGGTATCTGTTATTTTATTCAATTGGTTGCTATGGTAACAAATATAAATACATGTGTTGGTTTATCATTCTAGGCCCAACTTAAGAATTTTTTCCGACTAATTTACAAATATTGAAATAAAAAAAGGTTTTTATCGAAATTAATTATAGAATATGTTACTTATTGATAGTGTAGTTTTTATTAGTAAAACTATTTTTTCAATCGGTTCTGTAGTGCCAGAGATTACCCCCTACATAAAAAAAAAACTTTACCTTTTTATAATATTAGTATAGATCTAATGTTTTAATGTAAACTACAGAACAGCTGTTTTATATTTTTAATTTATTTATTTAATACCAAATGTTTTAATGTAAACAAAGCAGATGTTTTTAAATTGTCATGTATTTATTATGGGGATTTTTCGTTTTTCGGGGACGCCAAAAACCCCTTAATTTTTGATTTTAGAAAAAAACTTATATGTTTCCCTCCTTCCTTGAATCGATACCTTTAATTTGAACCTCTCCCAACATCCTCCGATTTACCAAATTCCCAAAATTTTGAATATAAAATTTCGCTTGCAGAATTATATATAAGGGTGTATAGTTTGCACTTAAACAAAATGCATATTAAATGTTTAACAATATAAATAATGTATTTCTAAGCGTTGTCGTCAAGTTCTATTACGTAGAAGTTTTAAGAGTGCGTTAACAACTGTTTCCAGGAAAAGTGATTCCTTTTCTAATTATTTTCTATATTCAGTTATTTTTGTAAAGTAACTACCCACATAAAAACTTCAATGTGTTTTAGCGTTACATAACTTGTAAATGGGCTAAAATAACGATTAAAAAGAGTTTTTTACTAATTTTGTACTACACAGAAGGAACGTTTTGCATTTTAATACGGAACGCGATTATACTTTTGAAATCTTTAAATATATTTATTTTGTTTAATAGTAGACGAAAGAACAGTGTTGTAACTATAAATGATACAAGTAAAAATCTGTTTTAATTATTTAAAGCATTATGTTACCGGAATTATTTTTTAAACAGATTATTTGGTAAGCTTACCGTGATATAAGGGTTGTCACGCAAGTCAATAATTTTGTTTCCAAGAATGTAATTCTACAAGACTTTCCGTGACGTTGCGTCGAATAGTTAAATATAGCAACATAATAACAGTCTTAGGATTAGTAATATTTTGTTGAGTAGCATTGTTTATATTCGAAATGCCTAGACTATGATGTCTGTCAAACGCACACGTGTTTGAAAATATTTGATCCACACGGATAACCCTCATTTTGTAACGTAGTGAGATTTTAACATAGGTGGCCTAATTTTGCTGACCTTGGAAGTCTACCCCATCTTTCAAAATCAATATTTTACTAAGTTATTTCACAGTACTCTTACCATAAGAAACCAGAACTATCGTGTTCTAATTCTGTAATAAGTGTCTTCATATTAAAATCAATATAAATAATTGAGTCAGTACAGAAAATAAGTTTTAAACTTTCTACTCCGGCTATTCCAATGCACTTACAGAAATATCGTCTGGTTAAATGCCAAATTCTAACCAGAGAAGTGCGGTAGTTGTTAATTGTTATGCTTTTTGAGGAGCGTGTGGTTTAATCAGTGTTTTGTACAAATGTAATCAAGCTCCTTCCAGCAGAAAGCCATAGCTTGGAAATGAATTAGGTAAGGAAATTCAGTCAAGCAGATAATGCATACACTTCTTAGTATCATGTAACCTACAGTTTATCCTTTAAGTTTGTGTAATCATATTTTATAGTTTGTATAGTAGACAATAAAAATTGTATTATATCATGTATCATATCATGTTTATGTATAGAATTACTTATATTGCTACAAATATACCGATTTGAAAGTATTTATAAAACAATTTAGAATTAATTAACATCCCAAATATACAAAGGCTTTCAGTGGGGTTATTTTTTTAAATTTAATTAGCTGTGATTGTATATTACAGTGGGTACCGATCTAAACTCTAAGGTGAAAATGCAAGGACTATCCCCAGCAGTGTGGGCTAAAACAGTGTGCATGACCGTTCCCGCTATTTAATAATTAGTTATGTTCGAAATTATTTGTTCTATGCAGTTATACAATTTCATAATATATAATGTGTTAAGGTGGTTTTAATATAGTTAAGTAGTTCAGGTATTACTTTCTTCTAACTTCTTGCTACACTGTAAAGCCTTAACAGAAGGTATCGTCAGGAGTTAGTGACTTAACGTACAAATTTAAAAAATGTTAAAACATGATCTTGCAAACATATAATAGACTCTTGTAAATATAAATCACAAAATGACTGAACGTTAATCGTATATATAAATAATCATGTATTTGAGAGGGAAAGGTGTAAAATTAAAATGCATATTACATATTTCATTTGATTCTATATAAAATGAAGCAATCGTTCAAGATCATATTTAATTACATTATGGTATACAGCGTGTCCCACGAAGAGGTTGCTGTTTTTGAATTAATATGCCGGACATATCGAACACTTTACAAACTGGAAAATCTACAGTTATATTACATAGATATGTAAAATAGTTATCCTCAAGTTTCATTTGATTAAGTAGTTTTATCCACAAGATTATTGTTCATTTTTGTTATTATTTTTTTATTCCGCTACTTTGATTTGATTGATCATAAGCAAGTGTTCGATACGTCCAGCATATTAAATCAATAGTAGCAACCTCTTCGTGGGACACGCTGTACGTTTTCCACGTAAGAAGAAACCGGTATAAGATGGATTTATTTACTGATTATTCTGTCATTTATCCTAAAATACATTGGTTGATTTATAATAAAAATTCATGAATCATAGTTAGTCATAATTTAGCAAATCCTTCTGCCTAAAATAAACTATTAATATTTTCCGATCAAAAATAAATAATCGTTTTATATACAGGGTGATTCGGGTAGAAACGGAGAAATTTTCAGCACGTGTTCTACTAGAGAAAATAAAGAAAACGTTCACATAAATATAGGTTCGGAAATTCTTCGTTTTCCAGTTGTCCACTCTTAAATTGTTTTGTACAAAACTCTTAATTTCTTTTTCTGTAGGAAATATATTCAACGCAAATTTCAGACATATATTTGGCATGACATCATTTACCCTTGTAAAAAAATTAAAAACTTTTTTATATATTTTCAAAATGTTTATGTAAAATACCTTAAAACCTGCTAACTGAAAAATATTAAGAAACAAAAATATTTCTTTTTTAATGACAAAAATAATGGTTTTTACTTCGGCTCGTATTAAAATGCCAAAGTATAGAAGTGTTGCGAAAATTCAAAACAAATTTGCCCCCACTTTTTATTACTTTTTTCGATGTTTTCGAGATCTCTGAACACGATAAAGCAATAAAAACGTTAGTGTGTCTATATGTGAGTCTGTCTGTCTGTGGACACGATATATGGACTCACAGAGGTGGTATAAAACTTTTGTTGGTGCCAACTTCAGGTGGAGTTGAAAAGATTTTGAGCGTGACAGCAACGTGACGTGCGTGTCAAAAACGTACATTTTTGAGTATTTAAAAAAAAAACACGAGCTGAAGTCTCGAAAAAAGTTCCATCTTTTCATCTCGTTTATTATTATTTCTGTAACTTAATAGAGTTATTGGCTAAAAACTGAAAACATTTTATCTTGGTAGTTGTCCATAAATGCATCCAGTGTCCTAAAACGCTTTAAACTTGCCTAAAACACATTACAGATTATTGTTGGTAAATATTTTTTATAAACTGTAATATTTTATATTACATTTTTTAAATATAATCTTCGTACAAAGTTTTTTATTTGTATAATTAGATAAAAAAACGGACCTTAAACTGGCACATACTTTCTCACAAACATATTTAAATTATTAAACAGACTCACTGTGATTTCATATTTATATTAAAGTAGGAGATACATATAACAAGTATACAAGAAGGAGAGTAACTAATAAATGTTATTATTATTAGCTAGAGAAAAAACTATTCGATCGATTTCAATTAAATTTGTACCAAACATGTCAATTAGGCCTGTATAGATGCACAAAAAAGGTTTTGAAATTTTTTGAAAAGCAACCCCCTTTTTGACCAAAAAAACCCCCAAAATCAGTTATTATTATTAGCTAAACGAGAATTTTTAGAAAGATGCGGTTTTTTGCATATGGTAGAGTACATTAAGGGCTACTAATAAGAAAATGTTTTTGGTGGTTTTTGGCCAAATGGGGGTTGTTTTTCAAAATTTTTCAAAACCATTTTTCGTGCATCTCTACAGGCCTAATTGACATATGCGGTACAAATTTGTTCGAAATCGATAGAATAGTTTCCTCTCTAGCTTTGTATACATACAGAAATATAGACATACAGACAGACATTTTGTAAACATTTTTTTTTTTTTGGACTCATGGGGTCCCAAAACGGATATTTCCACAAAAATCTAATCTTCGATTTGTTTTGCGATCACTATACTATAAATAGTATGGTGAGAAAGTAAACAAAAAATATAAATTGAACTTGAATTTCCTGCGGCAGAGAGATTGTATCATGTAATTTTTGATTATGATTTCGATATTGTAAGGATGTATTATTATTTAGTTCTCTATTTGTCATTGTCTGTTTGCTAGTGAAGAAAATGAGTATAAATATTGAAATTGAGTTATTATAAAAATCTAAAAGTTAATTGAAATTTAATCTAATTGTTGATTAAAGTCATTAAAAAAACACATTAACGATTCCCAATTTATTTAAATACTATTTATATAGTATACAAATACAATTATCTGTGTTATATAATATGAACGGCATTCTGGTACTACACATGTATAGTTTATAATGTAATGATACTGCATTGAGCAGTTACTGCTAGGGTAAATTTAAAGACAGAAATAAGTATGTTGTGCTTATAATGTCGAGCGCCTAGAACTAGAACGGTATAAAGTAATAACTGTAATTCGAGCACTGCGCAATACGTAAATAAAATGTTAATGTTATAACGTGATAGCGTGTTCAGATCGTGTCCAGAAGTCAACTATTGGCTCCAAGTTCAACATAACTCTTTAACCAGTCAAACAATCAACTTACAAGTGAAATATTTCAGCTAATTACTAATTGAACTTAATGCACTCATCCTTATATTATATCTCAACGATGTTTTTTGTCGCTAAGCGATATCTCCCTTAATTCTTCATCAAAATTAATTATTCAAGCATCATTTTAAAGCTTATGTTCCCAGCTACAAAAAACAGACAAACAGCTTAAAATTCATGTTTTCATTACAAAAATTGATTTAACAAAATTGTATATTGTATTTCATATGGTTCCTAATGAAAGGCACCATCTATTAACAATCTGTTTAACAACATGATAGCTGTTATTTAAATGTTTTACATTCTATATGCAAGTGCAAGTGCACTCTTTTACGTAAATCAATCAAATTAAATCAACGTAAAATGTTATAAATTGTTATACTCTGTTGTCAAATTAAACCAAAGCAAATAAATAAAAGTAATTTATTCAATTAAATCAATCAGGTAAGCAGGCCTTATTCGAACGGGCCAGCTAGTAATACATAATGTAGCCTTAGTAAAACCTTTCATATATTTGTAATGTTGGCGCTAATCTTATATTATTCAGGAACATACATTAATAAGTTTAAATAAACATCATAGTGTCTCATTTGTGGAGCACTATACATTTACAAAATATTCTTAAAAATAATAATTACATCTGTGTTGTATTTTTATGATATAATTGATGCTAATTTCCATGCTTATTAGTCTGTCATTAACTCGTCTTAAATAATGGAACTGACGTTTAATTTTGAAATTGTGTACAAACCTATGCCATTTTAGACTTGATTCTCAAAGTTTTAATTAGCTAAGAAAATATTTTGGAGATTCTAAAACCATTTATATTTTTCCAATTCCAACAAATAATAATTGTGTTAATTTTTCTCAATAACTCTGTCACACATTATATATCTCTGTATTCGGTACGACCTTTTAATGGTTGGTTATTTTTCTGCAGCAGTAAAAGAAAATCACAATTTTCCACAAGTAAAACTCGTAGAGTTATTTGAAATAGTTTACATAAAACAAAAACCTAATAGAACCACTCGATAGTTGTTGGTCTGCTGTGGATTTGATGCAGAACGACAATCCTAGAAATATATCGTCCGCAGTTGTAACACAAATTGGCGATTAATTGTAAAACAATAATTAATTAGTACTGTACTTAGGAGAAAATGATAATACAATACACAACTACAGCGCAGGCAAGATTGTGCCAGACAGCACAGAGGTTAAATTTATACAGTAAACTTAGAAGCAGGTGTAAAGTTCATGAATAGACTTCAATGGCATTCAACAACCAAACGACAGAATTTTTTAAAAAAGTCTTCGACAATTTCTATTCTCTGGATCCTTTTACTCGGTGGATGAGTTTGTGCATCATGATCGTACTGTTTTGTAATAGATGTGCTCTCTTTTTTTTGCAATGTGTTTTATATTTTCTTATAGATTTTTTGTTTAGTTTTTTTCAGTTTTGTGAATGTTTGTTAATTATTGCATATTTTCTGTATTTTTCAAGGTGCCTGTTGTTTAACTGTATTTTGTGATTTTGTGAGTATTGTTCCAATTTGTTTAATACCGTGTATTTCTTTCTGTACAAATACTTAAAAAAATAAACCAATATTGAATAAATAAAACAAAAAATAAAACCATTATATACGGTATATATTATTGTGCGCTACTACTTTTCTTTCCTTGATTAGTTTAATACTTTTAATTTTATTTTCATATTTTAATATATTTCATAGCTTATTTATTTTATATTATTCTTACATTCTGATAATTAATAGCAAGGAATCATGAGCTAGAATAATGCTGTTAGACAATGAATCGGTTTACTATCCAGGACCTGTCAGTAGTTTACAATTTGTGTCCTCATTCAATTACTTTCTCAATTATAGTTTCTTGTAATGTGACATGGTTTGGGAGCTTCGTTTAGAAATACTTTCCCATCCATTCTAGAAAAAAATTGCACAGCTGATTTGGGTACAAAAGCTATCAATAAGTGATGTAAGAATGTTGTAATCTAAACATTTTAATGAATTAATTCAGTATCCAGGTTACTAATTGATTAAAATAAAGTTCCTTACCAGTTTCCATCAAGTGACTTCAATTAATTTAAAGTTTAATTTATGTTTTTTGAAATGTGTTAAGTTTTTGTAGTGATTGACGAGCATTGTACCAGGTGTCTTAAAAGTCCCACTCTCCCCTTTGATTTTTGTGTTTGTTAAAACAAACAAATATCCTTTGGGGAACGATACTAACTTAGCCTAAAGTATCTTTTGAAGCCATCGGAAATTTTGAGTGTCCCCTAAAAATGGGCGATTTTTGGGGCAACTCAAAATGTTTAAATGGGAAGTATGGTCATGTGATACCTCATTTTAAAGGTATATTTAAGACTGGAAAATGACATAGAGAAAATAAAAATCGGACCACCCAAACCAAAATGGCGGAACTAATCGTGTTTTAATAAATCGACATAAAGTTGCTAATATCTAGAAAACGAAGAGTTTTTAGAAACAATATCAAGAGACAAAAAATGTTTATTTCAAATTGCTTGAAATTGCTTTCAACTCGATTTCGTAAATTTTGATTTTTACAAAATTTTCTAAGATGTAACAGTCGACTTAAGGGTCGGCTCTAGCAAAACAGAAAGCAACCTGTGACTCCAGCGCTTCACCCTATAGCGGCGGTAGGTTACGCGGACATTGCTCAGCCTAAATCCATTTAAAACCCGCAATTGTTCAAATAGCGTTTAAAAAAAATACAAAACTCTTGGGGACAAAATTCTTCATGCGAATGGCTTGGTAGTTTTTCGCTATAATTAATATTGACAACATAAAAAATATTAAAAATTTATGTTTTAAATTGTTAATAAATATTAAACAATATATTTTTCTTAGTTTTTAAAAAGCCATTTGCATGTATATTGACCATAGCTTTAAAATGACATATCGTTTATAATTTTCCGATCAAAAATAAAGGAAAAATTTGGATTTTAATTTAACATTGGTCTTATAGAGTGTCAGCCAACATGGCCGACAGCTAGAGCCGACCCTTAAAATTTACGAACTCAGCTTCCAGTCCCGGCTCACGCGCTGCGTTGTTCCACTCTCTTGTTCGACCTTGCTGCCTCGGATTACGGACAGTTTCGCTTCGCTCGCATTGGAGTAACTCGTTCCGCGAGGTAACAAATACAAGGCACTTTTAAGGAGTTTTGCGTTTTGATCGGTTTTGGGAGGACCAGATTGGCTATAAGGTTGTGTGAAAAAAGAAATTGTGCAGAATTATCTCCAAAATATGTTCTTCGGACTAAACCCCAAAACGTTTCATTCTAGTGAGAAAAAAATTAAAAATATCTACTTCCGGTAAAAAAAGGGCTTCTGGTCGCTGGATATTTTTTGTTGACAAATTCGTCCGAGCTAGTTAAAAAACCAACGTGCGTACCAAATTTGGACCAAATTCGACGCAAATTGCGACCATTAGAGTGTGAACACATATTTACACAAAGTTTTGAAAGAGACTGAACAACGAGTTCTGGGGACCATGATCAGTGCTCATTTACTACTACCGACCTTAGGTCTCACCATAAGAGTCACTGCAATAGCTTATCTTTCCTATGGAAATTCGCTAATACGACGGTATACATATTAGGGCGGATTCGTGTATAGATTTATTTTCCACTCACTGAAAAATAAATTAAATTTTTAATATGCATTGATTTCATTATTTGTATGGTTACTTCATAAATAGACACGTATTGTAGTTTGTAAATTAGTTTTAGTGTTATAAATTGTTGCGGTATTTTACAGTGAATAATCAAAACTATTTCCAGTGCAATTGTTCAGATATATCATAATAGCAAGTTAATTAAGTATACAATTCTCAATAATATTAACAATTTTCCTCATGATTAGTAGTGCATATGGATTTGTTGCAGTAGTTTTTTGTGTAATTTAAGTAACTATTTAAAAAATAATAGTTGAAAATAAACAGTTTGAAAAATCATTGTTTTGTGTAGATACAAACTAGCTGAATACACCAAGTACTTAATATTTCTTCTGTAATACCGAACCAATGATTCAATAAAACAGAAACCAAAGCAAACCAAATCATTTTGTTTTCTGTTTCATTTCCGATGTGTGATGTTCAATGTTCAACTATTGTCATTAATTTCAAATTAAAACAACAATATGCTCAAATAGAAAAGCGTGCATCATTTTCGTACATTCATAAATTGTAACTGACAATAAGAAAGTTTATTCAGTAAATATTGTTGTTTCACTTAGCATAATAATTAATTAAGTTCGAGTCTTGATTTTTGTCTCTGCCTACTTACTTTTAAAGAAGACATTCTTTAATAAACCCTAACTTGAATGTATTTTAATCCACAGTAGAGCGTCGGTAGATGTTTTTGGAAAATGTTCCTATCAGGTAACAAAAGTATAAACACTAAATACGTTACATAAAATATTATTTTACTATTACCACTAATTTTTCCAAACGTCGTTACCTGTTAGACTAATGAAGACAGAGGAGCAGCGTACAGCGCAAGTAAATTGAACGCCTTTATCTAGGCTGGAACCAACGAAACTCAAAGTTGTCAACTGCAGCACACTGGACGAACCCCCTTTAAACATTGAGCAACTCAGCTTCCATCAAATATATATTAAGCCACCGACTATAGTGTTATATACCATTTTCGTCTACCTTAGTTGTACATTTTTAGATTCAAGAATCGAAGAACAAATAAATGTTGTATGGTGATTCTGAAACAAACAGAGAAACTTTCATTACGTGCTATACTAGTGAAAATAAAGATAAAGTTCATAATATGAACATAGGTTTGGAAATGCTTCGTTTTCCAGCTATGCACCATTTGTTTTAAATACTTGAAATATAAATATCTTATATTTATAAGGTATTTGGAAATATAAATACTTTTTTTTTTAATATCTTTGGATGTAGGAAATATATTGAACGAAAACTTTGAATGGATGTAACATCTTTTACCAATGTACAAAAACCCCATAAGTTTTTCATATATTTAAATATTTCAAAAACTGATAACTTTACAAAAACATTTCCTCTTTCTAATGACAACAACTAAATCTTTTTTTTTATTTCTGTAACTTAAAAAATAACCTGGTTATTGGCTAAAAACTAAAAAGTTTTAAAATTAAGAACAATTAACAAGATAATTTAGTTTTAGTTTTCTGAATACTGTTTTTTTTTAATACTACATTTGCTGTATCTGAAATCACATTTCTAATCAGTATGAATGATATTATGCATTACGAATGATTTTGTTTAGGGCCAGACGTTAACGGAACTGAATGATTTTTTTAAATTTCACTGAAGTACTAATCTACGTTCCAAATTTAAAAATGCATTTACATTTCTAGCATGACTCAATGTAACCATACATTTTTTGGCGACGGTCAATCCAATTTGCTTCAAAATTTAGAGGAATAACAAAATTCACGTAGCATTACAAATTTGATGTTATACACAGATTCCATGGTTCACTAAATATTTATTTTTTACCTTAGAGTTCGTGTATTCTTCAATATAAGTTTTTTTTTAATTACAAATTTGGTATCCGCTATCCCAAATCAAGCGTGTTGGTATTGAACAAAACATCACTACAAATATACTATCGGCAAACCAAGTTGTTCTCTCATCCAAGTCATATTCAATTACAATTGAAATATTTTATCAAAGGTTAGTATTCATAATATACTTAGATCTTTTGATACAGGCATTTTCTGCATATTATTTATAGATGAAGCTTACAGTTCCAAACTACCGCAGTCTTAAAATTGCATTATTACGTGAACAACATTTTTAAAATCAGTGATACTAATCTAAATGCAGGAGATTTAAAAAATATATTATTTGGTTTTAGTCTCTAATTATGTAAGGGAAATTAGCTTACCAACAATTTAAAACAAAGAACGATTGATTTACATAATTTAAGAACAGCACCATCCTTTGATATTAAACAGAATATACCTATCTAGATACAGTAGGGTTGTGCTTGATTGTTTAATAATTTAGAAATAGCGTGTTTGTGTACTAGTTATTTAGACTGAATGAGCTAATTTTTCTTTGTTGAAACATGTTATATTGACAATGGCTTTCAACAAATGCTGAATATGTCTAATTATACATTTTATATTTTATTGGGGTTGTAATAAAATTCAAATACCTCGACAGTCTGCTAAATTAGTGAAACAAATATAAATAAATAATTATTGTACACCTCTCGGGAAGCTGTTGATGTTTTAAAAACTAATTTCGGATTTACAGACTGCGTTTGTATTATTTTGTTTCACTGTTTAAATAGTTTTTGAAATGCAAAATTCTATAGGCCCACCTCGGTGCTATGTTTGCTGGCAGTGAATCGAATTTTACCGTCACGCATTTTCTCATATATTTTATGAAACGCTCTAATCAAATTTTA
>JAGFPH010001761.1:0-10792 GCA_018207615.1 Philaenus spumarius | reverse complement strand
TATTTTATGAAACGCTCTAATCGAATTTTACCGTCACGCATTTTCTCGTGTATTTTATGAAACGCTCTATTCCGTCAGCTTGAAAAACTGTTGGTCTTGCCACGATTCGAACCAGCAGAGTCCATCGCTATAGACTAGCGAGTTAGCTGGTTTGGCCAGGAATGTATTGCTAATTCACTATATTAAAGTTGGGTATATAAGTGTAACAGATTGTCCTACGTCATAGGCTTAATCTGGTTTCTTGAATGTATTTACAGATAAAACAGTTGATTCGAATGTATAATCTTTAATAATTTTAGGTTAGGCCTAGATGAATAAACACATGTTTCTTGAATGTATTCACATTCATTACCATAGCAACCAATAATATAAAGTAACAGATAAAACAGTTGATTCGAATGCATAATCTTGAATAATTTTGGATTAGGGGTAGATTGATGAACAAATACATGTTTCTTCAATGTGTTTACATTCGTTACCATAGCAACCAATTGAATAAAATAACAGATAAACAGTTGATTCAGGTGTCAAGCTTAATAACACAAAAAAATTTCAATAATATATTTTATATTCATCAGAATACCGATAAGTTTACACTTCTCTCGTGTAAGCACACCTTTTGTTTTGTAATTGCGAAATACTTACAATTTATTATTTATAAGAAATAAAGTTGATTTAACCTGGAGTTAGAACTGCAAATCTTGAAGAATATGCACTTCTTAACAAAAGTTAATTGTTTGCATACATATTATAAAAATAACTTCCAAACTTATAAATGTTAAAATAAATAGTTATAATATATTTATTTCTTACGCGATTGTGTTATTGTGTTTATATTATTATTGATTACATTATTATAAATTATAAGTTTATATAAATTAACTAGCAAGTGCATAATTAAAGATTTTTCTGCAAAGATAAAAATAAAAAATAATCTTGTATGTTCCCTTTTGTATTTTCAACACATTCAGCGGTAATGTCTCTATTAATTAGTATGTATGATATCAATTATTACAATACCAGTAGAAAATGTAAAACCGTTCCATTAATTTGAGAATGAACTTGTGATATTTTGAACAATAGTTGCAGTAACCGGAATTTATTAACATTACTTTACATATAATGTTGTGTTTCTAATGTGCAGTGGCAATGTACGTTACAATATATTAAAATTACTATTACAGCGTGTCATGTGTCATAAATAAAAACACTCTCTTATACAGTAGTTTAGTAATGCTATACTGTATTTTTTGTAACATGAACTCAACAATAACCTTTTTTTATGGAGTAATTATCTTTATCATATAATATTACTAGCTGACCTCGTGATTTAGCAACTTCCCCCCCCCCCCCCCCCCCTAAGATTTCGAACTTTTCTAAACCCTTTCTTAGTGAGCACCTATGGCCCTAGAGGAAACTACATACCAAATTTCGTTCTAATCCGATCAGTACTTTTGGAGAAATCTAGATTTTTAGTTACTTTGATCCCCCCAAACCCCCCTAAAATTTCGAATTTTTTAAAATCCTTTCTAAGCGAGCGCCTATGGCCCTAGAGGAAGCTACATACCAAATTCCATTCCAATCTGTTCGGGAATTTTGGAGAAATCGTGATTTAATAACTTTGATCCCCCCTAACCCCCCTAAAATTTCGAAGTTTTTCTACCCCTTTCTTAGTAAGCACCTATGGCCCTAGAGGAAGCTACATACCAAATTTCATTCAAATCCGTTCGGTAGTTTTGAAGAAATCGTTTTTTAATAACTTTGATCCCCACAAACCCTCCCTAAAATTTCGAATTTTTTCAAACCCTTTCTTATTGAGCACCTATGGCCCTAGAGGAAGCTACATACCAAACTTCATTTCAATCCGTTCGGTAGTTTTTGAGAAATCGTGATGAGTGAGTGAGCGAGGGAGTGAGTGGTATTTCGCTTTTATAAATATAGATTAGATCTAAAACGAATACACATTTGTTTTTTATCTAACATACAAACGCGTTATAACTTCACAGTCGCCTTCTTCAGTGAACTTCAGGATCTGAAACCTACAGCTCATTGATCACGGAAGTTAACGACAGTCCGTACAATAACGACTTATTTGATCATTAAATGAGCAAAAGAGACAACTGATTATACTTTTAATATTCTTAGAAATAATTCTTCTAAATCACAAAGTTGAAAACCTCATTTTAATATTATGTACTTGGTCTTCGGAGATCGACCGCGTTACTATTGTCTGCACGAAAAAGCCTAGGCCTTGAGTTATAGTCCTGGGTCGGTTGACTACCTAGGATTCTTTAGAGATGTAAATTCAAATAACTTTGTTGTGACGGTTGGTGTTTCTAGAATATTCTAAGCTGTATTGTTTTTTATTTTCGAGATAACGTGTTTCCAAGTGTTGCTGAGTTCATACCCAACGTCTGTATTACAGTTGTTTTTATCATTTCTTATTGCTACTTCCTCTAAAATGTTCCTTTCGTAACAATTTGATGAGATAGCCAATTCTTTTATGTTGTCAAATTCTACTGCCTGTGGTGTTGTGGTTGAATGGCATAAACGGTCCACTCCCAGGACTTTATAACTTCAGGCCTAGTCCTTCTCGCTTCACTTGACATTTTGTAAAGCTTTGTAAAGTGCCCGAAACATCGACTGTACTCAAAGTGTAGACAATAGTGACGCGGTCAATCTCCACAGACAAAGTACATAATAATGTTTGTGACCGTGATAGTCTATCTTTCTAAAATTTAATTTAAGTATATTGATAATGACAAATTGTAGTTGTGTGTTCAAGTGTTTTGTAACCTGCCAAACCATCATTTAGTTCGGTCTGAATTGACAAAGATGCAAACACTTCCCTTATATTGTAACTACTGTGATATAAGGGTCTTTAATAAGAAGCTAAATACTCTATTTCGTGTTTAGGTTAAGTCTGCAAAATATAAATTAAACGTGTGGAAGATAAAATCACCTAAAACTATTTTAGTAAAAAAGTTACATAGGAAAATGTTGACTTATTCATATTATGACTATCGACTTATGTAAATTATCCAATTATTTATCTGTAACAACTTTTTAAGGTTGTACAATACTAGTTCCGTACAGTTCTTTTCAATATAACTTTTCTTTTATCGAATTTTGAAGATTATATTTTGTAATTTACAGGAAATTGTTCATAAATATCTAAATTACAATTTATAGGTGATTTTTTTTTTAAATTATACATTTTTATTGAAGATATTTGCTTATAAACAAGACGAAAAACATTATTTTCACTTGATTCATTTGATAGGTAAAACATCGGGGCGAATTTTGTTACCTACAAACTATACATTGGAGCTTTCTGCAAATTTAAATGTCGTACGCACACGGAGGAAACTAAAAATAAGAGTGGCATTAGTAAGAGCCTTTCAAGGTTGGCTCCGCTCATTGTGTTCGATGATTTAGCTCTAGTGGTAATGCACAACCTTATCAAAATAAAGACCTATTATATTCTTCAGATATATGATACATGATTCAAATAATGAATAGAGCTTCTTTATGTGGTTAAATCAATTTATGTCAATCAAATATAATGAGAAACATGGATTCATAAAATGCAATCAACTGAAACATAAACTAGTGAAAATATTTAACACTTTTTCGAGACTTCGGCTCGTCAGGACAGAACACACGAATTGAAAGAATATTAAAGTTAAAAATGACTTTCTATTTGTTACATTTAGTTAAAAAATAAGTGGGTGAGTTATTGTTTTCGAATTTGCTTTCAAAGCGTTTTTCCCAGAAGGTCAATTAGTAGTCAATTTCAATGAACTCCAACTCGCTAAGACAATAGCAGAGAAAGTGTCTGATATAGTTTTCGCTCAAAAGTTTTTCATAATGTACAGAAACTTGAAAAGATAATTTGTGTCCTGGAATTGAATGACTTCAGGAACATCTTCAAGCATAATGTTTTGTTCATAATTAATAATAATTAAACGAGTTCACCAAAGTCGACAGTTCTTTCATAACTTTTCTAACACCACTGATTCTATGATTTCATTTAAATGTAATGAACTGTATCATCTGCCATTTTAGCAATATTATTTGAAGAAAATTAAAAATTGATGATTATTCTGTATTTGTCATGTTTGTCTCATTTTAATCTCGATTGAACTTTGTTCAAGAGAAATTAAATAAACGAAAAAGTTTCTTTGGTTTTAAACTTCTGAAGATTAAATATCAGTAAGGTTGTAAAATATGAGTGTGAGTGCTATTGAAAATGTATGATTGAATTTGTGAATAATTTTGATAGAAAAACAAAATTCCATGAACAATGGAATTGTAAGGGCAGAGTTAAACAATTTGCATAAGCTGATTCTTAATCTTTACTGTAATCGCATTATCAAAGAATGGTTCATCAACATTTAAGGTTTTTGTAGTCACCTTCATTTTCATTTGATTTCATGTTCGCTTATCGGGACTTTTTGTCAAAATAGAATTTTTAACTTCAATGAGTTTTTTTTTGCTCTTTGAGTTACGCAATCTTAAATAAACTATCAGAGTTGGATTGATTTCAGATTGTGTTGTGTTGGTTTTCCCGTACCCAAAAGCTTATAAAACGATACCCAACACTGTATTTTCATAATTTGGACCCAATATTTTCAAAATTTTGATCCAAAAAAGTGACCCCGACGCGCTACGACTCACGCTAGAAAGCTCGAAAGCTTTTCAACCCTCTGCAATAAAATTACGAAGATTTTCGTACCACCAGAAGTTTCTACCACGTCTGTGAGTACTTTATCGTGTTTACAGGAAAACAGACACACACAAAACTATCGCATGATTTCAATACTTCGGCGTTCTAATGCGAGCCGAAGTAATATAAGGAAAAGCATTAGTTTTCTGATAGTTTACTAGTTAAACCTACCTCTATAGACGTAACCTGTTGGTAGTCGCTCCATTGATATTCCATAGGAGAATCAACAAGTGTTTCAACTTGATTTATTGCAACAAAGACACGGGAAGCGTTTAATTGTTGGATTTCAATTAGTATTTATCGTAAAAAATATAAATAATCTGTATTTGTTAAACACACAGGTTGGTTAATTTATAAAATAAAAACTAGGCTATGATGTTGGTTCAAGGCAATTATTAATTATTACTAGTAGTTCTGTGATCAGTAGACCTCGCTCGTTGAAATAACAAATGTGGTTTTGAGGGTTAGCCAGTGAAACATTATTTTTTGCAATTCCCGCGATTCCGGGCTTTCTAGTTCTCGTTTTTTTCTTTCTTGAGCTTTAACCCAAGAACAACAACGTAGGGGTGGAATCCCACCCAAGCTTTGATTACTTGAAGCTGCCCATGTGTAAAATTTTCTTATCATATTCTCCTTCCCAGTACCCTCAAATTCAGTCTTGTTCTAGCCTTTGCAGGTGGTGGTTTTGTTTTTAGTTTTCAACTAGTCCTAGTTTTTTCGGCTTGGGTGAGTAACAACCCCCACGTTGTTGTTTGTGTTTTGAACTTTGTATTGTAGAGCTGTGTTTTTTTTTTTTCAAGGTTTGCTGTTCTTGTCTGTGTTTTTAACTGTACCGCGTCATTGATAATGTTACAAAACCAACTGATAACATATCAGTTCCTGATAATGTTACAAAACCAACAAGATACGTGCTCACATTAGTTGATCCTCTGAAAAATACTAACAGGAATGTGACAACCTATAAGTGGTTCACCTCCTGTGAGTTGGCAGATGAATTTACACGTAATAAACTCACAGTTGTGGGGACTATGAGAAAAAATAAACGGGAGCTTCCACCAGAATTTGTGGAAACAAAGGGTACTCCAGTAATGCCATCACGATTTCTATACGATCCTGAAAATATGATTGTTTTTTTCACCCCCCCTCAAAAAAAAAAAAAAAAAAAACAAGTTTGTAATTCTTCTATCCTCAATGCATACTGATGGTGGTGTGGATGATGAAACCAATAAACCAGATATAGTGAAGTTCTACAATATGACCAAGGGGGGAGTTGATGTTTTCGATCGATTGTGCCACGAAAAAACTACAAAGCGCAAGACTAAACGTTGGCTTATGCGTTATTTCTATGGCGTTTTGGATTTCGTAGGAGTGAACGCTTACGTGCTTTTCAAATAATTGAACAATGTTCAAGACACTTACTCTCCCCAAGCCAGGGCAACATTTTTGAAAACTTTGGCCCCTGATTTAGTCGAATCTTATATAAGAGTGAGAGCCTAGAATGACCGACTTACAAAAATGCTTCGTTTGTCGATTCAGCATTACTTAGGTGAGCAGCAACCCCAACAGAGAGCCCCTCAACAAGAAACAAGAAAACCTAGAAGATGTGACGTGTGTAATGAAGGTAGCGTCAGAAAGAACCGGAAAAGATATTAATTTTGCGAAAAATGTGCTAAATGTTTATGTGATGAACTTAAAAAAGTGATTTTTTGTTATGGCTGCCTGAATGCTGATAATCTTTCAAAATAATTCAATTGAAAACATTATAGATACCTACTTTGTTTACAAAAAATCTTTTCTCAATAAATTTAAGATTTGTATTCATATTTATTTTGATTTTGAAGAGTTTTTCTCAGAAAAGTTTTGTATTTAATTTTTATTGTTCATGAAGAAATTTTGTTCTAGTATTATTTTGCTATCAAGCGTTATTTGTGAATTTGTTCTTAGTTTCCAACGTAAGTAACTTTTCCCTTTTTCTGTGATTGTTCTCTTTTATAGCTTACAATGTTTATAATATAGTGTTTAATGTTTTTGTACTGCAAGCTGTTTTGTTTATGTTAAGTTTGTGGTGTTTTGTACAATTTTGTACAAGTTAAAAACAAAATTATAAACTCAATGATAAATTATATATGTTACGTTAAAAACTGCACCTACCTGAGAATTAGATGATATTTAATAAAAATGTTAATTGAAAAGCAATATGTTATTACTCAGAAATGGATTACCAACCATCTCCCTTCTTTAGAATTTCAAATTCATAACAAATAACAGGAAATATTAAGTTGGGTTGGATCCCACCCCACGTTGTTGGTTATGTTACAAAAGTTCACGTTGTTGTACTTGGGTTAATTGTTAAAGATTTTCTTTTAGGGGGCATTGTTTTTTATTTAGGTTAATAATGCGTAAGGTAGCTAACAATATCGCTTTATTGAGGGAAAACATAGAATTAAATATTTACACACTTAATAACTAAAACTTAACAATATATTTACTCCGTATCATATTCCAATATTAGAAATAATGAAAACAAACGATGTTAAAGCGTCGTGATAGTGATCTCAACCCATGTACCAACACTTCCCAAAGGTCATTTTTTGTATGTCCTTTATCGTCGCGTGGTTTAATTTGTTTTATCTCATTTTGTAATTCAAGAAAAGCTAAGTCAAATACTTTTATGAAATAATAATTTACAGTTCATTTCTTTGATTTATTCTCTACACTTTCTTATAATAATATGTCATTTTTGGGAAAAAGGACATATTCCTAAATTACTATTTAGGAATATATTTAGACAAATTCAAAGTAGGCCTAGTTTTGTTAGCAGTCTTGCAGGAACATAAAAACTGGTGTTTTCATTTCAAAATAAGAAATTTTAAATTGATAAATATTTGTATACAGTTTTATTTATAACTAAATTAAGAAACGTTTTTACATTTATGAAAAAAATTACAAAATGTTTACTACTTTTTACGTAGGCCAAAAGTTGAACTTTTTCTTTTCGTTACTGAACATGCTTGTTTCTTGAGTTAATAACTTTGTTCATTTTACTTCAATCATATTTTTAATGGCATATATGAATTCTTTGAACAAAAATTCAAATAAAAAAAAATTCTTTATCTACACAAAAGCTATGGAACATTTTTGAATTGGTTTAGAATAAACGTATAAAAACATGGTTAAAATACAAAAACTTGGACGATTTTTAACAAATTTGAAGTTTTCGGCCATTTTGTGAGCTTACCGTTAGAGATACGGAAAAAAATCAAAAATATAATTTTGTTGAAAATTAAATTTGCTACCTGCAAAGTGTTATTAGTTTTTAAGTTCGACTTACGGTTAAGCCCCAAACTGGCATTGGAAAAGAGTTTACACTAAGAAAAACGGTCCGGCCACCATTTTTATTTTATTTAAGGGGTTAAAAATGAAAAATAGAAAAACCGTATACATTCCTCTCTCGGCCTAGGAATAAGGAAAATGCATGCAAAAAATCATCAAAATCGGTCAAGGCGTTTGGCCGTAATCATGAGACACACACAGACGAGATACCGAACGGTCGAGCTAAAACGGAGACCTCGCTTCGCTCGGTAAATTAATAATAAGTTATTTATTTGTTTTTTGCTCCAATTTTTCATTGTTTCTTTCCATTAAATTTCTTGTCATTGTGTTTTCCATGATTGGTTGAGTCACAGATAAAAGAAACTTCTATAGTTGTTCTTTTATCTGTGGTTGAGTTCAAGCTCAAAATAACTAAATACTTGCTAAAAAGAAATCAAGATGACCTAATTCTATCTAACCCTACGAAAAGCTTTAGTCGGAGTTTGGTTTGTGTTTACTTTATAACAAAAACATAAATAGTAATTGTAAAACACACGTTTCTTTAAATAAATATGGTACATATGATGTTTTGTACACTTTTATATCTTGATGCCACTTGGTGTATTTTAAAATGCTTATTATCTAAATACCTTACATTTACTGCCTGATAACTGCACATTAAATCAGTTTAAGTTAAAAACTGAAATAATTTAAAACTCTGAAACTATAAACAATTCCAACGATATTGTTTCATGTGATTTTTATTTCCAGGAATAAGGGGTTTTATTATAACTATAATTATAACGCAAGCTATTTTATATGTGGCAATCTAAAATATAATATCCTTAAATAATCTTCAGCTTTCCTCTAACGGAAACAAATTCAACCTTCTAAGAATTCCCATTATATCTCAATATACATTACGGAACAAACTATTGTTGTAGGTTTTTAACACTCTAAAAAATAAAACAAATCACTTTGTTTGAGCAAACATATTAGGATTATTAGTTGTTTATCGTTGCTTCTAAAATATTGATCATCTAATTTTTATTGCATAAAATGCACTCACAGATTTTGTTTATAATTACTTAATTACCAATTAAAACTTAGTTTCACCAGCACAAGACAAATACAATCGCGTAAAACTAAGCATGTAATCTCGTGCGCATGTTGGACGTTACCAAGGAAACACAATAACTCCTTTGCTTGCCTCAGTGTGGTGCGCTACTTAATGGCGGGTAGAAGGATTGTTTTGCTTGACACAATTTAGGACTCCCATATACTTTACTTGGAGGTTTGTATATCCATGTGTAATGTATTGACAATAGTTTGCTTACCTAAATAAAGTTAAACTTTTAGTTGTTTCTTATTTAAAAGAAAAGTTGAACCGCTATATTTTAATAAAAAATGTTTTTAGTTACAAACTTTAAAATAGCAAGTATGGTTTATATTTATGTTTTGTACAGATATTATTATATAAGTTTGTTACTAATATAATCTTCGAATGTAAACATTTTATTGTACTTTTATTTTATGCGTTTTAGTGTTGCGATAATTTGAACTAATTTATCAATTGTGGTTGGGTATAATGTTATAGTATGTTTAATACAAGCACAACAATATAAGTTCAAATTAAATGTTAGAATCTAGTTAAAGCAAATTCTTAATTATCTGTGTTAATACAATTTGTATTTAGAGACAATAAAATATTTAAACCAATGCACTCGATAGGGATTAAATATAAATACTTAAATAAATAAACGAAGCACACAGAATATTCTTCAAGGTACTTGCACTATCATTATTTCATATTTGTGGTTTTGTTTCATTAAAAGTAGGAGGACAATTTGGGGTAATAAATAACACCGTTTACAAAAAAATTAAGAATTTTACAAATTTAGTAAATTTACAAAATAGTAAAATTTTATTGCCCTTGCAAATATTTTGGATATTGTTGGAGTTCAACTGAAGTAACATTAAAATTTATAATTATTTTTGTTGGGAATACCTTTAATGCAATTAATATAGAATGTACCTAAACGATGTGTTAAAATTCTTTTGTGCGCTTTTCATTGACTTTTATAATTTAATTCTTTTAATAGTCAAATAAATTTAAATAGGCTTACAATATCCATTATCGTAACAAATAATAGACCTATAGTAAAATTTAGTTCTAACAATTTACAATACAAGTAAATACTTAAATCTCTAAATATATTTATGTTATTCAAAGTAAATGTTTCACAATATATGTATTTGTAAATCGATAATTTTGTATTTATATTTGTTTATTACTATACATTTACATTTAATTAACATTGTTTTATACTTTAGCCCCTTGTCTGTAAATGTTTCATGTTAAAGCAGATAATATTTTGCGCTTTGTTTCTTCGATATACTTTGTTAAATAATGTCTTATAGTTATTTTAAGAAAGCTTATTTGGTATATAAACAATAGGAATGTCCCATTAAACTATATACTCGTAATTCAAAAATTTTCATAAATCGAATTAATTATCAATTAAAATACATTAAATTTCGCAATAAAATTAAGTATTATTAAACCGAAAGTACCAATTACCATAAAATATTTAAATGCGTGTTTAGTTCACATACAAACAAAGTTAGTTTCTTTATATTTTTATAATTTTAATCTATTTAATAAATATAAGAAATATTAACCTTAGGCATAATTTTACAAGTATTGTTTTGGATTAACAAAATTATAGACATTTAATAATAAATGTATGA
>JAGFPH010001760.1:233018-248119 GCA_018207615.1 Philaenus spumarius | reverse complement strand
ATTAGTACTATAATAATACTGTATGTTTAAACATTGTAAAGGAAATTCAAGGTTGCAATGTAAGATTCTAAATGAGGTCAAGGGTTAAAGTCGTGAGTCTTGAAAATGTATACATTTTCTAAAGGAAAATGGAACTGATACTACTGCTAAATGAGTTTTATTCTTATTTTTGTAATTCTGTAAATGTTATCAGGACACCATTTGTAACAAATTGTTCTTCATTTTCAATGTACAATAGTCATTTTAAGGACCACGAAAAGAAATTTTTTATATTTTTAACAAAAGTAACACCGGGCGAAATTGAGAAAAAGATCCGTGGGCTAAAGTTAGACAAATCTCCAGAATTTGATGGTGTAAGTGCATCTTTGCTCAAGGCTATGAACATTCATATAACGGATGTCGTATAGTTTTTAATAAACCTAACTTTTGTGACTGGCATGTTTCCTGATAGACTTAAAGAGGCCCTAGTTGTACCAATTTTCAAAAAGAGTGACAGGGAATAGTTGCAAACCTATTTCTCTGATATATTTGTTCTAAAAGGTTTTTGACAAAGAGCTAAAGTTCATAATAATTAATTATTTATTTAAAAAAGAAATGTTTTTGCAATAATCAGTTTGGGTTTAGAGTATGTTTTGGTACTGAAGATGCACTCTTAAACTTTAGTTCCTCTATTTATGATCGCTTAAATATAGTAAATGTGTAACTGGGATCTTCTGGATATAAAAAAAAACATGCAATATCTATTATATATACAAGGTCCTATAGGTGTTTTACATACGGAGTGGAAATACAACATTAGTACATAACCCAGATAGAATGAAACTTAGGAGTTGTGCGCCACATCCTGTACTAATGACAAGATTTTTTGACGATTTTTTTTAATTCGTCGGTCAGCCCAAAACTTTTAAACAATATACCTGAATATACAAAAAAAATGCAAATTCTAAAACCTTTTTGATGTATTTGAGACACTGGTTACACATTTTAAACGATTCAGCGAGCACTTAAAATATTACAACTTATAAGAGCCTGCTTTAGTGGCGGACATCTTGGGGTTTTATCCCGAAAGAGCAAAGTTAAATTTAAAACCATTTATTTTGTTAATTTTTCATAATACATTTTTTGCAAAGTCTCGTTTTAACCACAGTCACAATACGCTTCCGTTTTACGTTTCACATTTTTTTAAAAATCCCTTTTATTTTTCACGTCATTGAAATTTTGTTAAGTACCAAGTTTTTTTTTGCACAATAAAAATGTATAGTTAAAAGTGAATCGCAAGCCGGATCCGCAATTTTATAAAGAATATTAAGTTTTTTTTTTCATCACTCAATTACAAAAGATGGATTTATAAAATGTATAGTTTTCTAGATTTAACATTGAACATTTTCAACTGCCGCTTTTTTAAACATATTTGCATAAAAACAAATGTTTAAAGTAAAATGTACCTTATTTGCTTGTGTTAGCCTGACTGGATTGTTGTTAAATTTTACAGGACAACAATTTTACTGGTAGACAATTTTACAGGATAAATTAATTGATTGAAATTCGAAAATACAACAGCTCTAATAATAATAAAATAATATTAAAGTGATAAACTTTATAGACTTAGTTCGTCTATACTAATTATCCTTAAGGAATCTTACAAAACTTGAAAGCTTTTTTTTGTATTGAAATATAATTATAAATAGGTACCACAAATAACAATTTGTCCCAATTTGAAACATTTATGAAATAGTTTTAAAACATTTTTCGACGTTGGATCTTATTTGAATTTATTAATTTACCAAAAAAAGTGTTTTAAATGGAGGTTATTCTAAAGTATAATGATTTGTTGCATTCTTAAAAAAGTAAAAGTATTTTAAAGTAAGTTTAGGTAGGCTACGTATTTTATATCTGATTATTTGTTTTCTACTTTGCTCAAATCAAACTCCTAGTATAGTTTCTAACTATTAATGTTCATAAACGCAAAAAAAGATAAATGCTTTACAAAAGTATGTTTAATTTGTATTAGATATGAGTATACAAAATCGAATTTGTACTTGAACGAACCCGAGGCTACAGCTTGAAAATACAAAGCTCTTTCAGCATGACCAGTCTTTACAGTTGCTCACATTCACGTTTTGATACCACCTCGTAATGCCGAACTCCAACGTCAATGATTCTGTTTTTAGATTAAATGTGTAACATACTGGAAAACAACAGTGGTAATAACTTGAGAACTAAAGAGCAAGTCCTAAAAATACTTCAGATCTAAATATAATAGGCCTATATAAAAAATAAAAAAATCTACTAACACAAATTAAGGTTCTACAGATTTTTAAAAATAAATTACGTAAAAACGTTAATAGCATGCTGAAATTAGAACATTTATTTCTGACCCATGTTGATATGTTCCAATGATACATTGTTAAAATTTGGGAAGTATTGAACTGATTTGATCAAAATTAGGCTAAACCTTTCCTAAATGTCATAACTCTACAAGTTAGAAAACCCTGTAAGAAAATATAATAATTAGTTCTAAATTTATAAAAAAACAGACAGAAAGAGATAAGTTGTATTTTTAAGGTATTGAGAATATTATTTACTAACACACACTTTGTACGATTTATTATTTTTAATAATACTACAGTGTTACTGTATTTTCTTCTTCAAAATATGTACTATTTTGAATGTAAAGCAGTCTCATTAAATGTGACTGCAATAAAGTAATTAACTTTTCAAGGTCAGGGTTAAAACATAAAATAGGAGAAAACTTTTTAACTTCTAGGCAGTAAAATGAACGAATATTAGGTCTACAATTATAATGGCTAGCACTGTTTTGTTTCAAAATGTATTACCTTTTTCTACTGTAATTTCACGTTTCTATTTGAAGACATTCTTAACAATTGCGTATTTATTTCCTGAAACATCATCCGCTATATTTGATTGCATAAATTCAGCATATTATCTTAAATAATATTACGAATTATGTAAAATGTACGTGTTTAGCATATGTTTTTGTTTCGTTCTGTTTTTACAGTTTTAGAGATGAGACATTTCCCTAAAGTTTTAGAAATTGTCAATTTAGTTGAAAAAAATACCTAAAAACATCTGTATTATCCAAAACATTATAAGAAAAGTTTTTACAGCTTAATCAAATGCTGTCAATTGCTTTTACAGATATGTTTTCCGACTTTAAACACTAAAATTAAATTGAAAAAAAATAAAATGACTAAAGTATTAAATTATTAAAACAACAAGTCTGACTCATGTCCGATTAAATTTTTATAAGATCCGATGTTCGGAAGATATCGTGAAAACTGTGTAAATGGATTTATTCTTTACAAAAAATATATATAATTCGTAATAATCAAGTAATTATTTTTATTTTTAACATTAGGTAAAAATTAGTGCCAGATTCTTGCTCAGCATCCCAAAAAACAATAGGAAAATGAGTTTTACGAAAATCGGTAAAGAAATGAAGAACTTACTATAATTTGCATATTGTCTATTGTGTAGAAGTAAAATATTAAACCAATAATCCATTTAATATACCATGCAGTAAACAATAAACAACCCTCCCTCAACTATAAATAGGTAGCAGGTAGAAGGGTAAGTAGGCAAGGCCGGCCGGACCGATGGCAGGGTGCAGTTGGGAAAGCGAGCGAGTGAGACTGGCCGGTTTAAAACTTACAAAACTTTCTGAATAACGGTATTTTGTATATAACTTGTATAAAACAGATCAACTATTGGTGGTCTCAGTTACGACGCTAAGTTGGGTGTATAAGAAATTGTATAAGTTTTTTGTAATTGGGTCCCTTATTTGTTGGTTTTGAAATGTTGATCCGATGCTTGAACACGAAAGAGCCACAATAAATGTTGATCGAAAATGATCAACCTACCCTGGTTAAAAATAACAGCAAAACCAACAAATGATTACGTGAGAAATCTATATATATATATATATATATATATACATAGATAGATATATTTCCAACCTCCCACAAGTACCTGTTCTAACAATGGCACATAGTGTAACGTTATGCGTTACAAAAATAAAATATAGCTTCTTTTGCTTACAAATAAAAAAAAAATAACAAATATATAAACTTGAGTTGATTTGCAAGACTCTATTTTTAGTTTTAATCTATCTCGGGTAGTGAATTCAATGACCTGATTGATATAAGGTGAAAAGGATCAGATTAGGCCAAACAAAGTAGACGATTTAGAAATTACCTTTGACATTTATTAATACGATCATAAAATATACGACAAAGAAAAATAAATTCAAATACATACAAATTATAGATTATAAGTTTAAAGAGAGCTATTAATTTATTAAAAAAAAAAAATTTTAAGTGCACTGTACTTACAATAAGCAGACCACAAACTTATTAATTTTTAAAAAAGAAATCCCCACTCGCACGCGCAAAAACTTTCGTAGCCTAGTTCATGTTCGATTTACTGTCACATTAATTTAAGCGATCGCACTATACAGCAATTGACTATGAGATACTACATTGTACTTGTAGATCAAATAATAAATGTTACATTAAAACTGTTAACAATGCGCAGCGCGCAACACTTCAAGCATCCTTACAGCTTGGACTCTGGTTGACAAGTGACTTTAGCGTCTTTCTCCACCGCTCATTCAGCCGGCGTCCATTCCCCTTCCACCAATCAGAAAACGTCTGATCCTATAGATGTTCAAAGTTGCGTCAGTCTTTGGGATGCTAACTACGCGTTCTTTCTGTGGATCTTGCGTGTGAACGCACGTAGGCCGTTTCTCCAGGAATTGGCTTGCAGGTGTTCGCTTATCTCGTCTAGACTTTTGGACGTTGTTTTTCTAACTGCGTCTTGAAACTCGTATAATTTCCGCGTCTTGGCGTTAGTACATGGACTGTCTATCTTCTTAAACCCTACTTTTAAATTTTAAAATAATTGATTTAAAAAATTGTCTGCCTTTTATTTTTATTCTACTGAAATGTACTTTAAAATTGTCTGCCCTTTATTTTTATTTCCTTTACTTTAAAATGCTTCTAATTATTAAGCTCTCTTTCTAAAAAACATTTGTAATATAAATTAAGTTAAATTGAAAAATAAAAATGCTCTCTTTCTAAAATTGACTTATGGTCCTATTATATATTATTTTATACTTTGGGAAGTTGGAGATCTTACAATAGTTCACAAACATGGAAATAAGAATAAATTAATGTAGTCACTAAACAGAAATAGATTATAAACTTATCACTAAAGAGGAAGTTTTTATTAACAAGATTAATATTCTTATAGTGCATAAAATAACCCAACATGCAAGGAATTTCAATTACACTTTAAATAATAAAACATCTGTAATTTAATATATAGCTTACCTGGCTTGAAGATCATTTTTTGCCAATCCCTCATCAATAATAGTTTGTACTTGCAAAGGATCTACTACAGGAAAGGCTGGTTGATGAATCCTGGCAAAAGATCCTTCAGGAGGTTTAAGCAGTTTTTGTACATAAGGTTGAGGATTTGGATTTTCGTTTGTATATAACTGACGTGCTAGTTCCTGAAAATTTAATCTATTCTTAATTCTAAAAGTAAATTAAGAAATATTGTTTATTGATAAGTTATACCTGATAATTTTTCCAATAAAACATTCACTTAAGAACATAAAGGGTGGGGCAGTGAAGTATCCCTACTTTCGAGATGGCGTTGTGAATGGAGGGGTCGTGTTGGAGGAGTGGGAGTAGGCTCTAATGATGGAGTAGCCTTGGAAGTTTCCATTAGTGCCGCCATTAGTTGTAGGCATGGCTTGGTCGAACAAGCAACACGCTTTTGCCGTCGAGACGTATTCTTCCCGAAACAAGTCTATCGTTGCAGTGCAGCATGCGCTGCGTACTCGTTATCGAATTCCCCCTCGAAATACTGTTCCTGACTGAAAATCTATTTTGTTGTGGGTGGAAAACTTCCGTGCATGAGGTAGTGTTGTGCAAAAGAGAGTTGGAGCTCAGAGGATTATCCAAACTCCAGAAAACATGACCATGAAAGGAGATTGATTTTGCAGTCCCCTAAGGGTTCAGCTCGCAAGCATGCATTTGCCCTAGCGCTTTCTAACCGTACTGTGCTTCAAATTCTGTGCCACGGCCCATAATGCCAGCAATTCGATGGCTAATTTGAGGGAAATATTCCCGGGCGTTTGATACTCCAATACGGTGACATTCCATGGCCTGCACGCTTGCCGAGTTTAACTCCATGTGACTACTATGGGGCTACTTCAAGAGTTATCTGTATCAACATCGTCCCAGGACCCTAGAAGCTAGTGATGTGCGATTGTGAGATGTTTCTACAATCAAAACAATTGCCATAGTTTAAAATAACATTCGAGTCAACCATCGAGTCGTGGTAAAGTTTTACAATTGAAATTTTTGATTGTTTAAGTCGATTGTGCCGCCCGATGCTTAGCGCGGTCTCTCTCTTGACTCTATAACTAGCACAGTAAAGAGTTTCTTGTGTATAGTTACATAACTGAGTGTTTTTTGCTGTTGTATTGTACTGATTTTCTTAGCATTTGTCATTCATATATTACATTCATGTTTATTAAATACGTCTAATAACTACTTAGATAATAGCAATATACTTTAATCTCAAACGTTGAAATTTTAGGTTATTTTTTTAAAGCAAAAGTTTCTTGTCGTCATTTTGTATGAACTCGCACACACGTTTTGTACATTCAAATACGTTGTTGTGTTTAATGATTAATAAAGATTAAGTTTAATTTCATAGAGTGTTATTTGTTACCAAAAACATTCACTCAGAATTCTATTACTTATCGAGTATCCCTAGTATGAAAAGAACATAGTTCTAATCAAAACACACCAACTCGACATCAATGAATCATCGGTTATTGTTACGATTGCTTGACTCGGAAAACAACCGGTCCGATTGACTCGATTTATATACAATTGCTATTGGACTATATGGTATACACGAAGGTGGAGGAACAATCGAGTGGACTCGAGATGTTTGAACAATTGACTAAAACATCTCGCCAACCAAATTGCGCATCACTACTAGAAGCCTTGAAGCATGCAATACGAATTGATTCCGCAACAGATGCTTCGCAGAGTTATCCAGACCTTCAGAAACCGGCTACATCAGTGTATTGACAATGAGGGACATCACTTGAATTATATGTTGTTTAAAACAAAGTGAAATTAACTTCCAGTTGTACCCTTCTGATGCCACAATAAAGTTTTGTTCTAACATTTTTTTGTTATTTTTTAATTTACCTTTAAAGTTAGGGATACTTCCTTGCCCCAACCTGTATTTGTTAGGTTTGCGAACGAGAAATTGATACCCACAGTATCAAGAACTAAATGTATATAAACTCTGAGATGTCCCACATAGTAGGCAGCAACAGGGAGTTAGTTAAAGAAAAAAACATAATTATGACCTCAATAATAAGAAATAATTTTGCTTCCAAGCATTAAAAAACTATACACTTAATTATCTTTCTTGCAACGTAGATAAATAACTATCACTTTTTGTTATAAGAACGTTCAGTTTACAAGTACGTAAATGTATGGTTCTGGTATTCCACATTATAATAAATTCTCTCTATTGAATTTCTTTTACATTAGTTTTATTAAACATTTTATACATTTTTCAAATGAAATAAAATAATCTCAAATAAGTACAAAAAATGATACTTCTATCTAATCTCGGGGTCTTATAGATGTGGGCTTATAAACTTAATTATAATTAATTTTAAAATAATCTTATATATACAGATTGTACATTTTTTTAAATTAATTAATTTATAAAGTCCTATTGTTCCTTTAGTTTATAATTTTACATACCATCAACGTACACTTTTTTTATAATATCAATTGAAAACTCAAAACTGCAAAACAAAAAATTCAATAATCATAAAAATTAATTTTTACATTCCCTGGGTTCTACAAAACTTTAAAATCACAGCTCTTTTGTACGATCTAATTTACTATGGAATCAAAATGCAATTTATTTCAACTTTTATTATATTTATCTTTACCTAATGTCCAAAATGTTTTGTTTTGTAATATTTGTTATTATTAATAATTATTTTTCATGAGGGTTTGGTTCAAATTTAATTTTAAGAAAACATTTAATTTTTATATAACTGTGTATAAGAAATAAATCTAACAACATATTTTGTCACATTCCACTTTTGCCGTTCGTTCCTATGTCCAGCTTCCATAGTCCACAATAAAACTGTTATGTTTATTAATTTTCATTTAATATATATTTATGTTGAAAAACGCAAGCTTGAATTATTTAACAATCACTTATCATTAATAAAAGTTTGTTTCTTTTTCTTTTCATTACTTCGCCATTCAAAAATCAGATCATTCCGTCATTAACCTAGGCTATTACATCATTCGCTTAACCTAAAAATCGTTACAACATATTATATTTGTTATTTTATAATTTTAGATATCAAATACAAATCAATTTTTTAAACTTTAGAAGATGTAAAAAGTATTCAATTCTACTAATATCGTGGAATATTCAACTGAGCATAGTGCAATTTTGTAGTTAATTTTAAATGAGAAATCTATGCTACTTAAGATTAATTCCTGCAGGTAATAATAACATACCTGAATATGAATTAAAATCATCCGGCTGTCTTGAGCTTCTAGTCTTAGCAAGTCAGCCATATTGGAATATAGCTCATCCCAATTATCACATGGACGCCAAGGAGGACCTCTTTCAGAAACAAAGCCAGTAAAGAACATACAGTCCAATACTCGAGTTGTAAAATCACAGTCAGTTAAACATCTTTCTCCCAAAAATTGAGCCTAAACAACAAATATATTAAATATTATCAAGTATTACTATTATAAGGAATGATATTATTTATCATTTATAATGTCAATAATTTTAATAAAATTTTATTTTCCCTATATTATTATATTAGACAGTCTGATGTAATTTTCACAAAACACCCAGTTCTTCTTCCAGATTTTTAATAAATACTAGTGGACCCGGCAATGCTTTGCTATTGCTTAATTTGAAACTTTGAAAGCCTGTAATTCGTATCCCTGAGGGCCGATGTAAATTATAATGGGATTCTGCTCATTGCTGGATTTACCTAACCTAAAATTATATTCATTTTTTGATCCAAATCAGTTGTTGATCAAAATCAGCTGTTGATCAAAATCAGCTGTTTTAAGCTTTTCATACGAACAGCTGTTCCTGATAAAATCAAAAGAAATCTTTCTTCTTCTTCCTTAAGATTGACCTTCCATAAGATTAACATTGAAACTTTGAGGGCCACTGGGGCGTAGCCCTAATGTCCTAGGACTTCGGTAAATGGCCTAAAACCTTCCCAGGGTTAACCTGTGTTACTATGCAAAATTTCAAAGCAATCGGATGGACGGTTTGGTAACGCATAAAGGACAAACATACAAACGTACATACATTGAATTTTATATATATAGATGTAATGTGTATGTCAATTAGAATTCAACAAACAAAAGTATATTGGTAATGATAAATTGATTTAACAGCTGGCACATTCAAATTTAACACTAATGTAACAACATGTGGGTTACAAGAGAAAGAATACAGTTAAAATTAAAAATCACAAGTTGGCAGCACCATCTTACAAACTTGTACAACTAGGTTACAAAAGAAATGTGAATATAAAAGATGCAATTAAATTTAGAAATCTATAGTTATTATGTTTATAATCTAGATATGCTTTTAAATAACTATTAGTTATTAGGACTTAACGCCAGCAATCCTTTGCAGTTTTACCTTCAATTTAAAATATCACATATGTGCACTACATGTGTTTTGGACATTTGTCGTCCATCATCGGGTGATCAAAACACTTAATTCAAGACATTCAACATAAATTGACAGTTATACACATAAAACTCACGCACAATGAAACACATAAACGTTCACATCATGTCTCACACGCCGGCGCTATTCGGTACACTGTGCATCAGTTTGCTATCAGCAAGGTATCTGCTCATTAGTTTGAAGGTGGGGGTTGTGTCAAACTGTTACTTGTCATTTAACAATCAATCCGGGTTTTGGAGATCATTGCGATAAATTTGATACTCTTCCATGCGGTTCATGTAATTGCCCTTTTTACATTTCTGTAATAAAAGCCTGTTATCATTCATGCTGTCATATGAATGATCGCAATTTACCAAGTGCTCTGTAAACTTTGAAACTATAATCCATTGTTGGAAAAAAGGTTAAACATTGCTCAACATGGATGTTCATAGTTATAACACAAGAAGTTCTAACTTTTTAACATATTAGCCTCATAGGCTAAATGTTGTGAAACAAATATCTTCTCATGCAGGTGTTGAATTTATTAACAAACTTCCACATAATTTACGACTGGAAGTAAATTTCATCAAATTTAAAAATAACTTAAGACAACTTCTGACGTCAAAGTCCTTTTACTCGGTGAGTGAGTTCATCCACCATATATTTTAGTGTATGGGGACGAGTTTTGGCTGTATTGTAAAATATAATTTTGTTTAGTAGTGGCCGTGTTACATTTTAGCTATGGTTAATGTGATAAGTTGTTTGTTATTACCTTTGTATATGGATGTTTTGTAGTATTTTTTTCTGTATATATCTTTTAACTTGGCCAAGCAAACTTTGTTTAAGCCTGGATATAAAAATGAAAGGAAATTATGCTTATTGTATTTTGACTTGAAATATGTTTGGGTTGTTTGTTGTTTTAAGCTTTTGCTGATGTTTGTAATTCAGGTTTTGTTGTTTTGAACCTGATATCAGTTGTAGTATTTTAACTGAATATTATTGTAATTTCATTAACTTTGAATCATTTAAGTATATTTATTAGTTTTTTATAGGATAAGAAGATTTGGTAATTTTACCTGGTCAAACAATATTTTGTACCACGGCTAAGAAATAAAATAAAAAACCTCATTTTACTATCGTTTGTCTCTTGAAAATTTTATATTGTTGAAAACTGATTTACCAAATACACTCGGCTTTGCTTGTTTTTCTTCGTGGTAACACACATGACAAGTCTATTAGGATTTTGTTCTTACTATAATTCTAAAATGGTTCCTTAAGTAATGAACTTAGTTCTTAACATAAATACTCAATGTTGTCCTAATAAATAACCAGATAATACGAGAAGTTTATGGTTAGATGAACAATTAATAACTTGTTGCTAGTAAGATTAGTACGTTAGTACTACTGTTAGTACATTAGGAAAATACCAATATTAGTATTAATAAAAACAACTAATATTAGCCTTTAAGAAATCATAGCTCATATAATTATCAGTAGGCCTACTATTAGAGCTACTTGACAACCAAATACAATACAGAATAGTAAAAAATAAAAAAATTAAACATTTAATTACCTTGTGGAAAGTGATAACTGGTTTCGGATGAATTCGTATAATAGTTAAACAACTTCTATATCCTTGTAACAATTGTGCAAAAGCTCTCATAAAGATTGCACGGATTTCTTTATCCAAAATGGCAGCTGCTTGAGGAGGTGCAGGAGCCGGTAAAAAAGCATTATCCGCACTACCAAGTTCTGGCTGTAGTACTAAACTTAGAGCTTCCTGAGTATTACTAAGAAGTGGTTCTGGCAAGAGAGGAAGTGATACGCCATCAGGTACGACTAGAGAGCCTCCGTCTAAATCGGCCACAATTACATCCATCTACAATCAAAGACATTACGGCTCAGATACATCCAAATTTAAAATCATTTTCAAATATAGCAGAACCTATAACGGGAGGCGTTATAAAAATAAAATGGGTTGATTAAAACTGTTAAAAAAAAATGTGGTCGTCGAAAAACTTGAAAAATAAAAAAAAATGTTCAAACTAATAAAAACGTTATATGTGGATTATTACTCACCTACACTTCATTACTCTTAATTACTTAATACTCGTCGCTTATTATTCAACTTTAATTATAAAAAATACCCCTCTCTCTTCAACCTCTACTAAAAAAATTGTTTACCATAAATCTCACCTTAACTCCAACTTATAACTCCACCTTTCACCTTAAAACTTCCTTTATACAACCTTACAGAACTTCTTCACTTTAACTCTTATATAAAAAAAACAACTTAATAATCCACATATAATCTATTTCTATGCCTTCTTATTTACTGTGCATATATCGTTACTTATAAAAATTCTTTATAATTAATTTAACTTCTCAGGTTGTGGATCCTAGACTGGGAAAGTACTCGCTAGACAGAGGCCATGGTTAATGAACGGAAATCAAGACATTGCGGCGAAACAACTATCTCTTTTACTCACTCATGTTGCTTAAACAATTAAACAAATACAAGTTAATCATTATTATGAAACAAATAGAACAAATTGTCAGTAATTTATACAAAATACAAGTTACCACTATCTTAAATAAGCTAAGACGCAATTCCAATCTAAATGAAGTTATATGTTAAAAAAATTTTAAATTTTGAAATGCAGACTGATATTCTTAAATATTATGGCCATTAATACTCACGAAACTGTTCACACAAATGTTTTTACCTAGGATTTATTGGATTACGTTGGATGTTTTATCACACTATTAAGTTCGACGCACCAAAAGAACCTACCTCGTGGTCACATTTACACAAGTCTAATTTACTTCGAAAATATTCGACAGATTTTAACGCCGAAACGTACACCAACGCTATACCATTCCAAGTTTACTTTGATACATCAACTATCACTCTCCTGCACCGAAAAACCATATTTTTATAAACTTTACTTTCACACCATACTCCAGTTCAAGTCAACTTAACACCATCTTTTTTATCGAGAGAGCTGTTCATGGCCTTTATCATCAACACAAGTTTTTTACAGTCGATCAGATCCAGTTCAGGTTTACTGTGAGCACTGATGTAAACATTGATATATCATGTATTATAAGTCCTTTATATATGTGCTTCTCCTCAACTTTATTAATTCTAATAATTATTTAATGATTGAAATTGTTTGTTATGTGACCATTCTTTTACCTTTTTACTGTTCTCTTTAACCGCACCACCGTTTTTTGTTTTATGAACTCTTATACACTTTATACACATTATATACCCTTTACTCATTAATGTTTTTAAGTCTGCTTTTTATTCTTTATTTATATAGTCTGCTTATTTTTTACTCTAGGTTTATCTGAATCATTATGTTTTAATTAGTTTGCGTCATAAATGAATTTATATATGTATATATGAATTATAAATATTTATTATTGTATATTGCGTCTCATTTTCTACCAGACCATTCTTCTAAGTTTTTAGTCATTATGGGAATTTACTAGTTCAAAATTGCATATCCCTGTTACATGGACTATAAGTGTTACAAATCTTATAAATCTGGTCTTTGCACAACAAGGACAATACAAAATTATAAATAACATAACAATTATCATTATTAAGAACAGGTTAGTGGAACATCCAGGACAATGAAAAGATGGAAAAATAGGTAACTAAATTTAATTAGAGTTAATTATTATTTCGTTGACACAGAATCTTTGTAGTAACTCAAAAAACAATGCAAAACTCTTTTACCAGATTTTATAAGTCGGCCAATATATTGCAGTATATATTTAATTTACACATTTTCTTTTAAAAGAATAGAAAACTTGCTTATATTTTAATAATACAGATTCACCTTAATCTAACCACAATATAAGTAATAACATCATGAACTTTCAATTAAAATTATATTCCATTGTAATTAATCTAGTAAACCTTCTTAATTATTTTGTACTTTAAACTCCTGAATTCAGAATTAATTGTTACAAATCAATCACATATTTGTAAATTCTTAAGTTTTAGTTTAAAATATTCATCACATTGTATTACATCTTTATTTAAATTGTTTTCCTTTTAAGCTAGAATAACCAGCCCAGTGAAATTTAAATTACAGTATCTATAGAAAAAACAGATCTATAGAAAAAATATTACAAATCTGGCACTGTTTATGCCACGAATTACATTATTAGTGAGATTCAATTTGATAAAATAATTATTAGTAAAATGTTGGAAAGCTAAAACAGTTCAAGCTTTATTTAGACCAAGCCAACTCATACATAACAGATGCACTCATTAATATAGAAATGACTTACACAAGGACATAACCAATCATTACATCACATTATTAATCGAACCAATCCACGTCATTGACACGATACAATCACTTAACAGATATAGAGAAGATGAAACAGATGTAAATTTAAACCTAATTAATCTATTTGCCTTAGAAGGCATAGTGGACATATTCAACAACACAATGTATTACGTCATAAGACAATTACAAAGCGATTACTCGCTCGGCTCTAACTTTAGTGAGAGGGTACAAACATATATCATACATGTAAATATATATAAACATATATTTTATTCTGAAGATCTACTACATTACATTTGATTCTACACTGTATGAAAACTATAATCAACCTTAGTCTAAATAATTTACTTTACACTAAGGGCAAAACTGAGCTCTCTCAGTTTTCCCTGTTTTGTCTTTGTATTCCTACGATGGTTTACTTATAATCGCCATTCAGCGATTTTAAATAAGTTCTACTTACAAAACTACAACTACCTACTCTATATTACATAATTGTGCAACTCTGCTGTTGTCAGCAACTCATTATATTTCGTATCAAGACCGATGATTGACTATTGAATCTAGACCAAGTACAAATTCACTAACCGATATCCAAAACTTGCTTCTAATTATAAATAATAATTTAGAATCCCAAACAAATAAAATTGACTCGACTAAATAATTTAGAATCATAAATCAACTCATGACTAAATACTCAAGTCATCATAGGTTTACTTACATATCCCGGTTTCAACGAACGTAGCAGTTATAACTTATAAAGAAAAATCCAAAAGGTGCAAACATCTTTATTACCCAGGACATTACAAACCAAAACTTTAAGAATCAATCTTCCCTATTCAAAATTATAACTAAACAATATATCTCAATAAAACATCAGCAATGAATGATCTATCCTTACATAGATCAACCTTAGATTCAACCTTCAAAACTACAGTACAGTAGTCTAGCAATCATCAGTGCACTTTATTCATCTTGTAAATATATATATATATA
>JAGFPH010001760.1:204442-232597 GCA_018207615.1 Philaenus spumarius | reverse complement strand
TTCTTGGGACCACAATGTAAAAAGTAATAATGACATTCCCATATTACTTTCTCTATTAAACATTCTGGTAATCTTATGAGCCAATTTGTGTGATGTAGTTGAAATAATATGTTGTTATGTGTTTTAAATCTGTGATTTTCTTGTATAATTTCCTCTGCCGTTAAATTTTTAACTCTAGTGTATTCTGATGTTAATGTAGGATCGTTTTGTTGTAGTGTAGATATCTGTTTTAAGTTTTCCAATAATTCTAAATCGTTGTGTCTGTTCATGTGGGCTATGATTATGTCATTATGATCGGTCTCATGTGAGGGTCTTTCTATATTTTTAGGTCGGCTCAATAAATCTGCTGTTGCATTGTCAATTCCTTTACAATGAGTAATGTTAAAAGTATAATCTTGTAGTGCTAGTATCCATCTTGTGAGTCTAGCATTAAGCAATTTACAGGTTCTTAAAAATGTGAGCACTTTATGGTCGGTAATTATGGTTAGAGGTGCGTTGTAAACGTAATGTCGTACCTTTTGAAGACAATATATAACTGCTAGGAGTTCCTTTTCAGTTGTGGTGTATCGTAGTTCACATTTCTTTAACGTTTTTGAAATGAAGACTATGGCTCGTTTATTCCCTTCAGCATCTAACTGATAAAGGTGTCCTCCTATAGCGTAATCCGAACTATCCGTTGTAGATAATAAGGTTGATTTGGGTATGGGTGGTTCAACTTACAGTTTGTAAAAATAAGGCTTTAATGCCACCTCTTCATTTTCAGTCCATACAAATTTAGTTTTCTTAGACGTGAGTTTTAATAAAGGTTGAGTGGTTTTTGCAAATTTATCTACGAACTTGTTATAATAATTAATTCCACCTAGGAATCTTTTAAGTTCTTTTCTAGACGAAGGTGATGGAAATTCTAGAAATGCTTTTATCTTTTCTTGGTCTGGCTCTAGGCCATTAGTCGTTAGGTAATACCCAAGAAATGGCACTTTGTCTCTGCAAAAACTAGATTTTTTAAGGATGATGGTCATATTGGCTTGTTTAATTTTTTTGGAAAACTGTCTCTAAATTTTGTATGTGTGTTTGGAAATCCGGCGAAATTATACAAATGTCATCAATATAGATTAATGAGAAATCTTCTATATCGTTTCCAAATACCTTTTCAAATCCTCTTATTAATGCCGCCTGTGACGTAGATAAACCAAATGGTGTCACAACATACTGGTATGTTCGACCTCTGATCTGGAATGTTGTATATTGTCGCGAATTTGGTTCTAACTCTATTTGCCAATATGATGCTGTCAAATCTAAAGTACTGAGCCATTTACAGTTTTTTGCTTTAGCCAAAAGCTCATTGATGCTTCTGTTAATTCGTAATCCGGCGTTACTAATCTGTTAATTTTCCTCATATCTAAACAGATTCTTATCTTTCCACTCTTCTTAGTTACAATTATTATGGGATTTACATATGGGCTTTCTGAGGATTCAATAATGTTTTTGTTTAGCATTTGTTCGATTTTGTTAGCGACAGCTTCTTGAAGGTTGATGGGGATCGGATAACATTGAGCTCTGAAATGTTTGGGATTTTCTACTTTTATTTTATGTTTGTAAACATTACATCTGTCTGAGAATACTTCTGTATATTTCAATATTAAATTCATTATCTCTTGTTTCTGCACTTCGGTCATTAGTTTATTATCATTGAATAACTGATTCATATCGTTTGCCGTTTCTGTCTTTATATTGTTCACCTCATACTGATCGCATATTTTATTATCGTCGTAGTATATTAACTTACATTCTATTTTCTCATATCTTGCTTCTCCAAACTTCAAAATAATATTCATATTGTCCTTAGTTTTAATACTTAATTCATTAATATTGAAGTTTATTTCCATCTTTAGCATACTTATTACATCTGTCCCTAATATACAGTTCTTTACTAATTGGGGTATTATGACACATTGTATATCAAAATTATATACATCTATCTCAGCTTTAAGTAGGATAATTTTTGCTATTCGTTTCGATTTTTGACTAAGTGCAGTAGTTATGTAACGTGCTGCCTCCTTGCAAGCCGTTTACAAACAATTTATTAATAGAAAACAAAAAAAATGAAAAATAAAAATTTAATTTTGACAAAAATATTTCTAAGTTATTTTTAAAACAAAAAAAATACCTTTACTGTGTAACAATTATTTATTATTTCCTATCTTCAATTCATTTACTTATTTAATTAATTAATTATCATTTTAAAATCTTACAACACCTTAATCCCAATGAAAACAAACAAACATAACCCCAAAATTGAAGTTAGGTTATGTTTTGATCACATCTGTTACTCAACAGTTGATCATTGAAATATCTGTTACACATAACCTTTTATATCTGTGACTACAGTTCTTTGATTGCAAATGGACTCGTCGGAATGATCAGCGCCATGTTTAGCACATGCGCGCGTTCCCTCCAAATCGTCCCTCGTTCATCAAAGACCGTCGCCATTTTGAATCACTTACAAAGAAAAAACTAAAAACTGAATTTATAATTTAAACAAGGTCCGTTACCACAAAGTACTTCTGGAAAGGATAAAAACTCAAACTAAAACGTCATAGTGGTTGGCATTAATATTTTACTGTATCATTTTAAATTGTAAAAACACATACATTAATTATCAAATCAAATTGGCAATTCATCATTTCAACCATTGCAATCAGACACTCAGACACACAAATTCATTATTAATAATTTCACCTTAGATATACAAAAACTTATATTGATAAAATATTTCAAATGCAGACTTGGTTAAATTAATTTACTACTTACGATTCTTTGTTTTATAGTGCACTTTAAAGAGATAGATATGAATTTACAAAAGAGAAAAACTTACAACACATGTGAATTTAATTTAAATAGAAAACCCCATTATTCTTTAGTTCGTCGCACTTTAGCCACGTAGATTTTGATTCACTATAGCACTTGTTATAAAATCTTTATGTAAAGATTTTGAAGCCACGCCGCGCGTGCACGCAAACTTTTAAAGTTGATAATTTTGAGACAATTTACAAACAATTTTCACATTCTCGTTATTGTACAATATACGGCACTGTCTTTACTCCTCTTTAAACATATTTAAACGGTAGTTTTACTTTAACTACCGCAAAAAAGCACTTGTTAAAACATTTTTGCTGGACTAACCGCAAAACACGTCTGCTTTGTACTGGAATACTGTTGCAAGTGGGCAGAAGCTCAATGCTCCTTCTTCCTCGTTTTCTCTTCCGATCACGCCATGTGACGTCATAAAAACCAGAAGACCAATGAGAAGCCGTCTTTCCAGGGGACCGCAAATATGTCTCATTTCTTGTAGTCACGCTAAGTACCAACATCTCAGGACAAATTTTTTATCTCTGCACACAGGTAAATCACACATGCTACCAACATAATCTATCAAGTTTATTTCTCTCAATGTCTGAAAAAGTCTTTCAATATTTATTCATCACTGTCTAAGAACTTAGTGGACCATAACTTCAAACCCTCCAATACCTTTTAAATGTTTTTCATATTTTGACACATCATGAAACATAATTTAAATATTTAAACAAAAATGAAATTAAACATGAAGTTAATATTGTTTTTGATTTATTCTGAATTATTAATTAATGTCTGCATTTCCCTTTGAATTTCTATGTTCATTAATATTATGAAATAACTAAATCTTTTAAATTAGGCTAATGTCCAAAATTTACCTTATGACCCTTTTTACGTTATACTACTATTTTGATGTTTAAAAACCCTGAAACTCACATGTATTACAAAGACCCCCTCTGATTATGGTTCAAATTGCAAAATTTTAATCATAATCAACCAAAAAAGAAATATATGTGAGTTGAAACACCATAGAAATTCATAGTCACCTCAGAAAAATACCTCGTCTGCAACTGAATTTACAAAAACATTTAAATTACTCATCTCACACAACCATACATACGTACCATAACAACATTTCATACTTATTTGCCATTACAAATCAAAATACATTATTCATAAATATATACAATACAAATTTTTACAGAGTCCAAATTTCACCTGAAAGAAAAATTTTATATACAATATGCAACATCTTATCAATGTATTGTAAGTCGAGACAATCCAAGTTCACAATCATATTTATCATCCGCATAAATCTTTATCATAGGTTTCACCTTTAAAAACAATAAAATCAACATTTTATTATTGCATCATAAGTTTGCTTTACAGTCATAAATTATTTTTATGAAATACAACAATTGTATCCGCTCTGAGATAACAATTAAAATCCATTACATCACTTCTTCTACATTAAAACTTCAAAATTCAAATTCAAACTGAATCAACTCATTTATTTTGCTTTACATTCATAACTTATTTATGAAATACAACAATTGTATCCGCTCTGAGATAACAATTTATATCAATTACTTTACTTTTATGAACTCATTAACCACTTTCAACTTTACTTTACATTGCATTACTTCACTTCACTTTGCACAAATTTTCTTTACTTTGCAAAAATTTACTTCATTATTCAAAAATTTACTTTGCTTTACAAGAATTTACTTTACTTTACATTCTTTCTTCGACTCTTGATCAGTTATTATACAAATTTACAACATATGTCATCAAAAATAGTCATTATTAAAATATATCTTAAATCTAACATGTCATTCATACATCATTCATTCTATTTATGAATTGCCAACTATTTTATATAACCCCCTCAAAAACTTGGTTACCCTATTTTAAATATTAAATCATTCAAATGAAAAATATCCTATTAACTACGAAATTTTATCTTCTCTTTCTTGAATGTGTAAGATGATGGAGGATGTGAGATTGTATGTTGTCGTAAGATCAACAGTACAATACGGATAAGAAAGACATGTTTTTAGGGATTGGACAACCCTTCTCCTGTCAATGGATCAGGAGAGGGAAAGATAAGGATATGAGGAAATGGAAACATTTTTTAACACTGATTGTGTAGGAATGGAAAATGATATTGACAATTCTAAGTTCATCTAGATGAACTTTATGATGAAAAAAACAAACGAGGAAAAGAATTTTTTCTTATTAAAAGACGGAAAGGACGGAGAAAGAGAAACACAACGAAGACTAAACGAGATTGATCAATATCGGTAGACGTGTACAACAAGGAAGAGACACCCTGTACCTCTAAAAACACCTACACTATTGATCAACCTCTCAATAAGAAGGTTTTCACGGTTTACCCACAACCTATGAACTTTAAACAAGATTGACCAATAACAGTCGACCTGTACTATCGATCAACCTTTCAATAAGAAGGTTTTCACGGTTGACCCACAACCTATGAAATTTAAGCAAGATTAACTATAAACTAAGAACAACTTTGTGTATGTACACTACTAAACCTAACAATCATATGGATTGTGCACATGATGCGACACGTCATCTGGTCAACATCGAAATTGAGAAGGTTTTTTAAGGACCCAACAACCTGAAATCACTAGTGTACACCTTGTTAGGACGCACACCAGCTACTTGACCGTTTTTTAGGGACGTCTTACCCTTAAATCACCAGATGTGACTCAATGTTGCTATCTCTAATGACCTACAACAATGACGTACTAAGCCACACCTGGCTACACCCATATTCCAGTATTCTTAACAAATCAAGTTATCATAACTATCATTTCACAATATCCATTTATATATCATAATTATATAGAGTACTTATCTCATAATGTATTAACCTACTAACATTGCCATTAATTAAAGTCTAACACCTAATAATAAATTACGTCGGCGTAGAAGTTTAGTTTGCAATGTAGTACTTCCGTAACACTACCACATTATATCTTTCAAAACTTATTTATTATTAGTTGAGTTTCATTCACTATACTCTACTTTTGACTACCCTTCTGGCATCCTTTTATTTTGTTCTCTTCTAGTAACTGGCAGGACACTTATGCTGTTTACGGGGATGACTCGTCTTCGGAAGTGTGCCGGTTGATATCTATGCCTACTCAGTTCAACATAGACCCAACACACCCCCTCCAACTCATCAACCCCCTCAAGCATCGCCTATCATCCTTTGGTGTTTTGCCTTTCTATTGTTTAAATGAAACCCTTTCATTTCAGCTTTATTATTATTATTAAATCATTACACGCTTACATTTATTTTAGCTTCCATTTTAAACTAACTCGCAAATTATAAAACATCAATCTTGTACTTTCAAAATATTTAGTCTATATAAATGAACTAACTAATCTGCTTTAAATTATTAAACTTGTTTCATTTCTTTGAATTTCTTAATATCTGTATTATAAGGCAACTTTAACTTATTTAGGCCTAGCCTACATCTCAAAACTTTTTCATTAACTCATTTTGAAATTAACTAACCAATAACATCCGATATCATGTTTTCGACTTGATTTATTGTATTGCTTTGTGAATTATTTAATAAATCGTTTACATTTGCTTCGTGTTCTATTAATTTCCGATTTAATTCCTCCGTATTGATCGAATTTTCAATTTGGTTTTCTAAAACTGTGATTCGTCTTTGGGTGTTGGTAATATTGTGTTTGACTTTAGTGATTTTATCATTTAATGAAGTTTCTACATCTGTAATTTTGTTTTGCATTGTCGTCTGTATAATATTTATTTCGAATTTGACCTCGTTTAGATTACGTGTGAATAATTCTGTAATTTTATTTTCTTGCTCTCCTAATTGATTTTTTAATTTTGCTTCTAATTTTAAAATACTGTTTTCTTGTTGTTTTGATTGGTCTTCAAATTTAGTTTCTCATTTAGTTGTATTTGTAAATTTCCTATTAATAACGATAATTGGTCCATTAGGTTATGTTCTGTTATGATTGGACTAGTATTAATAGGTGATGTATTCGATCGACATGTTGTAGAGCTTTCTAACGTAGGCCTATCAGTAACTTCTTCTTCGTTATTTAAATAATTTTCTTGAGGTATGGTAGGTCGTAAATAAGGTAATTCAGAGTCGACTGCTTTATTAGTTTGTACATAACTAGGTCTCAAGTTGTATGGTTTGTCCTTGCCTTTCTGATTCTCCATATTTCTTACAACTATAGGCCTATGTATAATATTCAACTAACAAATTAAATTTGTATATGATTATGATATCTTAGTTTGTTTGCTAATTCCAAGCAATAAATTTGTTCTAATGGATATCGGAGCCGAAATGTTGGGCGCCAAATATAATAACACAAATAACTTTTTTCCTGTTATATCTATCTTATTTATGTAGTAATTAGTCTCCTTATATTATTCTATCAACAATTATTTATTATAGGAACATTTATATATTTACATGTATATCCTATTCATCTCGGGTTGTGGCTCGTTTTGATTCCGCTATCCATCTCAGATCCACGCACATTTTTTGAAAAAAAATAGGTTAATTCCTCAATCCAACTTATTCAAATATATCTTTTAAAAAAAATTTTATTCTCTCTCTTCTTCTCTCCCTTGTTGCAACATCTGTTTTATTTTTTATTTTTGTTTCTTCTTCTTCACTCGAGTTTTAATTTCATGTGATTCATCTACTACTTTATTTCTTTTTCTTCTTTTTTTTATATAATTCAAATCAAATATTTTATATGCACAATTTATTACTTGCTTTCTATAGTCTATTGAAACTTGCAACTAGAATATTTGTATTGCTATAATATTATAAATAAAACCGCTGAATTGGATCAAACAATTGACATAATTTTAGGTTAGGCCTATACTGAACCAAAACAAGTTTATTGAAAGCATTTACATTTATTACTAAAGCAATCAACTTGGCAAATTTAGAATCAGGCAAATATTCTTCAAAACTAACAGGTTTATTTAGATTAGGTAAAATCAACCACTATCAAAAATCAAACGAAAAAGGCTTACTGTATTATAAATCAATCATCTGGTGTTCCATATTATATTGTTTCCTTTAGTTGGCAATATCAAAATTTGTTTGAAATCTTGATGATTTAAATATGAATGGTGAAATTACAACGCATGCCATAATTCAAATTATTGGGGTTGGAGCGTGTCTATTATGTCTTTGTTTTACATTATGACTGGTCACTATACTTAGACTCAAATTCCTCTGTCCTAATCAATCGTCATTTCCATCTGTCTTGAAAATATCAGTGTATACAATAATCTGTTTGCATTGGCTTCACCATAAGTGATCACCACAGGGGTTGGTGAGCAAAGCGAGCAGGGGCGAAGTCCCTAGTATATATATAAGAAAAGTACTGCCTGCCATATAACACACACAGGAACAGTTGTCTGAGCCCTAGAGATCTTGCCATCTTAACTGTGTTCGACTTCTGTCATTATTTTAGTTAGAATTTAAGTAGAAACTAATTCATCGCAAAGGTTTTATTAAATGTTTGACATCGTAATTACTGAATCTAATACTTGGAAATGTAAATATATTTAAAATGGTAAGATAAGCTTTTACTATTCTATATTAAAATTATGTGTTTGATTTCTTGGAGATGAGGTAAAATTTGTGATTGGACCAAATTATGAATATCTGTTATTCACGTTTTGTAGAACTTTGAATTGAAATACTTGATCACTAAGAGATCTTTTTTTCCTATCTATTAATGGCTCACCCATACATCTTTCTCAATAGTTTCCACTTTATTTCTGTGCACCATTGTTAAACTTCCTGCAAATGATTGCCTTTAGCTTTCATCATGTTAAAACACTACAGTCAGAATTTGTTTAATTATTACCTTGAGTAGTACTGGATGTTTGGATTCATTTGTACTTTAAATAATTCATACAATTTGTACATTGCATTTCAAATTGTGAAGAGTTCCTTGATCTTATGTTTTGTACCTTTGTAATTTGTATTTTTGCTCGTTTGTAAAACTGTACATTTTAAGTCTTTTAAAATGACATTGGGTCTGACAGTATGTTAATGGGTTTTATTGTGTGGTTTGTAGTTTTATCAAATACTTTACACTTCTAACAAAGTTATTGGCCAGGCATTTTAACAATTTGACGTAGTTATCTGTTGATACTTATTAATCTTAGTTTTGTACTGGCTCTGTCCACTGTAACTAATGTGTTACTTTTCGGCTTTCATTATCCTTTTTTAAGATTAATTATCCTTGTATGGTAGAGCGTCGATAATCCGAACGTCAATAATCCAAAGTGTCAAAAATCTGAACGCGTTCTGAGGCAGCCCTTACAAAAATTTTGTTTTCGCAAATTCCAATTATTGCGTCATTAAAAATTTCACAAAAATCTTCATCGCAGTCTGTCATTATTATCTCTTTTTGAACATTTCTTAATACCTGCTCTCACACGCCCTCACAACAGACTGGCTGTCAGTATTTTCACCGTCACGCTAATAAGCTGCTTTAGCGATAGCAGTAAACATACAGAAAGTTCATCCATTTCTCGTTGTGTAATTATTATAACAGTGTGCCGTACATACAGTAGTGTACTATACAGTATTTTTTTTATTTTTCGTTTGTGTTAACTATAATGTACAAGTAAATTTTTAATTATGTACTGTACTGTAATTGAGAATTACAAGTGTAATCATGTTGGCCCTACTGTGTACGTGCAGGTTCTTCTAAATCATAATATGTAATTAGTAACTGTATTGTAATTACATTACTGCTTGTGCTGTTTAAACACTTTAATCGATTTAAAGGCATATATTTTATCCTAAATGACATTTTCTTGGTTGTTTTCAAAAATCCGAACAATTTGATAATCCGAACCCCCCTCGGTCCCAATTAGTTTGGATTTTGACGCTCTACTGTACCTTTTCTTACTTGAGAGCGTTTACAGTTTAGTTAGTATTAAATTTATTATTCAAGAAATAGTGACAAAATATTACTTTGGTTTCCTATATGCAATGTGTTAGATTAGTTGACTTATTCTAACGGTAAAGTATTATTTAAATAATTTGTATTTTCAATGAATTTATCTTCCTCAATATAGGCTTCAAAGTACCTGCCATCAGATTACCAGACTCCAAATGTACCATAAGAATAAAAATTATTATGTAAGTTATTGAAAAAACTATGGGGTCCTCAGTATGATCTTTTATAAATGAAAGATTTAAGGCCAGCTAATTTCATCGATTATTGGGACCTTATCGAGGTTCCACTGAATTCGTTGACCAAATTCATCAAAAGTCATTTTTACTGCTTATTAATCTTCTATGTAAATACCTAAGTAATTTCTTTAATTTGTTAGGATTTTATTATGCTTTTGTTTAAGTATGTCATGTCATTAATTAGCCAAGACCAAAAACACAAAAAGGAAAAAAAATTTTATTTATCATTTAAGTTAAAGTTCGTTTTCTAAACAAAACAATAAGAAAATTTATTTTTTAAATATGTCTTATTTAGTAGTAACTGGAATTGGGAAATTGTTATCTGAAAACTTGGAACACTAGTTATAATAAAAGTATCATACATAAATAAATTGTGTGGGAAAATCTTATTCTCTTCTAAATTTTATCTGCGCAGATTTCTTACAGTCAAAACATTTTTTTATTATTTAAGGGCTTATATCAGATTCAACATGTGCTTTGCATTGTTAATTTCTTTCCTTTGTGTAGTTAATTTCTTTCCAAAACTAAAAATATTAAAATATTTTTTGCCTAAAATCGTACTAGATTCTTTACTGCCATAAACTTTTGTTTTAACTATTAAATTTTAATTTTTGTTTCTCTTTCTTTAAATCTGCTTGGAACAGTCGAGGAGATCTCTCTTGGTAAGATAAGTTTTGGTAAATTAATTGTGTTTATAATGAAAAAAACCATTTGGGCACACAAATAAGTGGGTTTTTTTCTGGTCGGCTGATTACATCGTTCATTGTTACCGCAAAAGTAGTTTATGTTTATATTTTGGTTTAAGGTTAGTTTTATTACATTAACTGAAGAGAATATTTTTACTATAGTAATATTTCGAACATTAAGAATTTTAATAGTACAAGCTAAATACACATTTAGATTCCAAAATATTTCTCCAGTAATGTTAGCTTTTGTTTGAAATAAATTATGTCAATTGTGCAGTGTTTTACAACAGAGAAAGACCTTAACTGTTCTCATTGTACTCATAAATGAGAATCATTGAAAGCTTCTTCAGCAAATTGTTTCAATCCTTTGAGATGTTTGTTGAATATCTCATAAGATAAATATCAGTTGGCGATCTAAGAGAATCTTTTTAAAATGTAAGCTAGTCAACAATTGAATATTTCAGACATAAAAGCTAGAATTGTGTATTGTGGTTCATTGTTAGCAATGTTAAAGACTCTCAATGTATGGTTTTCTGACAAAAGTCACATTCATCTGAATAGATTTATTAAAGGCAGTAAACTGTTTTCTTTGATTTAAATAATGTACATTGTTTTTCTTAAGTAATCTTGTTACTAATGTAGAAAAATACAACTCAAAGAAATATTCTTGAGACTGATGTATGCAACATAAAATAAATAGTTAAAATTTGAATGATTTAAGTCAAATTTGATAAAAAAAGAAACTAAAATTAAATATTGATTCGCCTCTCACATTAAAAACTTTTTCATATGAATAAAAAAATAAAGGCTCTAAAGAAAGTAAAACAAAAGTGAACAAAATAAAGACTTACATTATAAATCTTCAATGTAAATTTATTTTCTTAATATTGTATTTATTATTGTCTTTATGATCAGTAATTTTATCTCCCTATATAGATAGTAAAATAAATGCACTTCAGGGCTTTCTCAAGGACAGACAGACATTATAAAACAATAAGGATTTTGGTGCTATTAAAGAATACTAAAAATGTATTGAACTAATTAATTAATCTTTAATGTTGAGTAGTACACACATTAACCCTACAACTGTCCATGTTAATGTTTTGCAATGCCAAGTCATTTCGGTGCATGTGCAAGCATATTTTCAAAAATTCGCCAAATATAGTATTTGTATACCAATCCAAAAGTGTTCTGTACCTTTTTTGTAGAGAAAGGTTCAAAGAATTCATATATGCAATTAAAAAATTTATTGATGTAAAATTGTAAACGTTATTAGCTCAAGAAACAAAAAATGTTCAGTAACGAAAGGAAAATGTTCATTTTAGGCCTACATAACAAGTAGTAAACATTTTTTGTAATTTTTTCGTAAGCGTAAACAAGTTTCATAATTTAGTTCTAAATAGAACTGTATAAAAACATTTATCAATTTCAAATTTCTTGAACACCAGTTTTTATATTCCATCTACACGACTGCTAACAAAAGTAGGCCTAGTTTCAAACGTAATTTAGGAATATTTGCTTTACCCGAAAATGAAATAACAAAGTGTAGAGAATAAATCAAAGAATTGAAACATATATTTGTAAATTATCTTTTCCTAAAAGTTTTTGACTTAGAATTATTTGAATAACAAAAGTGAGAAAAAATGTAGAAATCTCTCGCCCATTGAAGCCATACAGGATGCGCGCGCAAACTCCTATGTCTACCCATGTTATAAAAAGCCGTTAGGGTTCATATTTAAACCTTAGATGAGACCGTATTAGCAGTCACTTTCCCACGGACCTACACAACAAACTGTTCAAATATAGCATATTTGGTTTACAGGGAAAGTTAGCTGGAAGCATTATGTTTACAAAGATACCAAAATATCTGTAAAAAACTATTGAGGTCACACAGATAACACGTGTAATAAATAACGCTGTTTATTGGTTGGAAAACTGAAAAATTGCAAGGGCCTACAAAACGCCCCACAACTCTAGAACTATTTGTCCGATTTTTGATTGGATGGCAGTATTAGATAGGGGAAATTGTGAAGAATCCAACGATATCTAGGTTTACTTTAGAAGAAGTATTGGGCGGGCTTTAGAAAGAGAAGAAAGATGCGTTACTTCGTCGTGTTTTATGACGAAATCCGGTGAATTGACCGGCACCGAGTTTGTTGAAGAAAACTAATAAACTGCAACGATGATTACGTATGTAAACATACGTTTTAAAAAATACTTGTAAATACAAAAATTAAAGTTTAGATCGTTACCTTTCCAACGGTTTTTGATTTATTGTGATTGGATAATTTTTAGTAGGTGAAATATTCGTTACAAGTAAAGTTGTCAAAATTGATCGTTTTCACATGCCACGCCCCCATGACCACTCAAATTGAGTAGTCTGACAGTTGCAGGGTTAAAAACACAAATTGTAAAAAAAGCTCCCAGGTGATATCTTTACTGCAACTTTAAAACCAAGTATTAAGGATTGCCAATTTTAATGAGTTATACAGTATTCATAATGTAAAATAGCATAGTAATAAAAAAATTAAATTACATGATGGTCTTTAAAATATAACTTTGGTACTTACAGTACTGCAAAGCTTGTGAACATGCATTAGTGTCTAGAGTATAGATGATTAAGTTTTTTTTAAAGAAAAAGTGGACAGTAGAAACATACAAAAAAAATTCACTTTTCTTTGTATGAAATACTTTGAAACACAGTTCTTTATATATATTGGAGTTTTTCATTCACTAACACTGGTACAGCTTTTTCATTTCAATGCGCTCACTTTTATGTTTCCTCAAGCAGCAGGTACTTTTTCTAAAACATGTTTTCCAGCTTGTTTGCTGAGATGCCCACCGTTGGTACCAGTCTGTCAAACATCATCTTACTTCTCAGTCAGTCCTTCCAGTCTCAAGTGTTGATGACACGATGTGCTTTATAAATTTCAGTAACAATAGACAACAGCAATGGCTAGTGAAGATTTGTATTGGGCTATCACTCTTTTGCAGGACCCTTTTCAATATCTCCCTTTTAGAAATTTGCTTTCTACATCCCATTCAAGTTCCATGCTCTTAATCTTCAGCCTAAACTTAATACATGTAAACGTTAATCTGCAATCTTGAAACGGTGAAGGTTTCAAATAAATATATATTTTTTTTAAGGCGAAAAACTAAGTGTTCATCAAACCTGGTCTGTATGTAACTATAATATAAACTGTCCTAAAGCAGGAGGAGGGCCTAGGCTAAATGTTTGTTTGCCTATCTGGTTTCTTGTAAATATGTAGGTTGTTTACTTCTTTGTACAGTGAAAAGAGTGTTCTTTCTGATAGAACAATGTAGGCTATCATATTTGTATCTTTACACTTTTTTCACCAAGAATAAACTCTAAAATTAATGGACTAAAACTTTACTTACATCATTTCAGGTGCAAGGTGGCTTGTTAATTAACAGATATTTAAACAATATTTTTGGAAAATTAGTTGATGTTCAAAAAATGTTATGTCTAAATGTGTGTTTTCTATCATCTTATGATGTTGGCTTGAAAATAAATAAATGTTTATATTACTGCATATGCATTTATTTTTAAATATTTTACAGGCTGTCATCTCTAAAACCCGTGCTTCCTAGAATTGTTCCAATGGGGCTTCACATTACAAATATCAATGATTCCAAACACCTTGTTAGCAACTCTGCTAGAAGATTAGAGGTTTGTATACAAATCCCCTTTTGAGTGATTTGATCTTCATTAAAATAGAATAAACAATATGACTATTTAAAAAGTCACAAGATGTTACTCTATAATTCAATAATTCAACAATCCTTCTTTAAGATTAAATAAAATAAAAATGTAAAGAATGTATAGCTATTTTATTATTTATGTAAATGTTGATATATTTGTTCTGCTATTGCTGTCAACACAGTTTGTTTAGCAAGTTTCTTAATTTTAATTTAAAACATCCTGCATTCAAGAATATCTTTTTCAAACAAAAAATACGTCTTGTTTACTGTATAGTACAGTAATCCATCACTTTACGATCACCTCACCATACGATTACTTCGCTTTACGATAAAGCATTCTTATTGAATCACCTCCATCTAACTGTTTTTGCTTTCCACTCATAATGACACTCTCATTCACAAGGTTTAAGGCTAACAACAGACGAGACACCGGTGTACGGGACACTTTCCGGTGTCCCAGCTTCTCACAGGGAGAGACACCGTAGAGCCACAGAATCTGGTAGCGCGCTACTCAGTGTCTCATCTGTTGACACACATTTAATTGATAGTACATTTAGTGTCCCGTACACTAGTGTACCGTACACCGGTGTCTCGTCTGTTGTTAGCCTAACACTGACTAAAAACAAAAAAGAACAAAATACAGTAACAGGGGGAGGAAACAACTCTTGGAGTGGTGAGTCATAAATATGATTCCAGGAGGATGGGAGGGTATATGCCCAAGACTGCTTCATCATTCACTATACTACCCGTCCGCTAAATGTCACTAATACCATTGCGTAGGGTAAGGAGCGGAAATGCTTTCAGGGTGTACACGGCAAACTGCGGTTTTGTTTTCTTTCTCTTCTAATACAAAAGTGTTTATTATAATTTACTCATTGAGAAATCCTCTCAAGTTATGAATTTGTTTATCAATTCAATTAACTTGCATTTTTTAATTCACTTTTTTTTATTCGCCTCGGTTAATATGGAAACTTGGATAATCGAGGTTGTACAGATGGTAAAACAATTTTAATAATTTCAATAATAAGAATTAATACAGATAATTTGTGAAACCAAAACATATAGGTCTACTTATTAAAGTATACAACAAAAGGAAATTGTTTTAATTCCAGATTATTCTATCTACTTATTTATTGTTTATGAAATAAGTACATTACAAGTATTACATTCTTCATTACTACTTATAATTATTTTAAATAAAATACTAGAAATGTAGTATTGCATTTTCTTCCAAAGTTTAAAGTGCCAATAAAATCAAATTTAAAATATGAATTTCTCATAATTTAATTTGGAAAAATGGTGTAGAATAATTTGATTTTTATGCGACAAAATGTCAAGCTTAATATAAATTTTAAGGGCTCGTCATAAATTGCAACTGTAAGAGTGAAGTATTTCCAACAACTCTTCAAGGTATTTCCTATTTTTTTCTTAAATTGTCTTGATTGTTATATGAATTTATTATCTAAAAAATATGGGAGTTTAAATGTGTTTGTTACTTATGTAAAACATATGTTACAATAAATAAATATAGTTTACAGGTAAAAATGTGTTATTGTTCTTACCTTTCCTTAGTTTCCAATGTTTCCGCCTATACATTAACTGGTTCTGATGTCGGATGATCATGACTTTATTGTATATACATGTATGATAATTTTATTTTGTGTATTTGGAATTTTAAGTTAACTACATAGTTTGTTTTTAAACCATAATTATCAAACATTCTCAAATATGTTTAGGTCTTAAGGAATTGCATCAATTGCATATTTGAAAACAAGATATCAGATGCAAGGAAAACTTTTCCAGCAGTATTACGTGCATTAAAGTCCCGAGCAGCTCGTTTGGCATTGTGCACTGAGTTAGCACAACATGTTGTAGGCAATAAGGCAATGTTGGAACATCAGCAGTTTGATTTAGTAGTCAGGCTTATGAACTGTGCACTTCAGGTTAGTAGCAGTTTTCTTTAGTATTTTTTATTAAATTACTATATTTTATTTAACAAATGCCATAAATAAATATTTCACTAACATGTGCTTGGATTACCCAAAAACTGTAAGTAGGCTACTCTCAGCAGTATATTCTACAACTATTCTACTTGGGCCTAATTATGGTATTGTCTCTTTCTCTCATATTTAGTTTTATATACTAGACTTAATATTACCTAAGATTGAGGATGAAATTCTTCTTAAACTCATTAGTGCCTAATAATTCTATAGGGCCTAGGCCTAATTTCTATCATAAATATGTAGTAAGGACGGATGAAAGAACTTTAATTTCATGAGGCAAACAAATAAACAATTCATTTTATTTGATATAGTAAGCAAATCAGTATTATATGATGAATATATATATCGAAATGTTCAAATATGTTATTACATAGGTGTGAGAACTCTAATATCTACAAGGTGTGGAATTCTTAGGGCTCAGACAAACTTGAGGGCATATTTGAATATCAATTTAATAAATAAATAAGCACTGTTAAAGTTTAACTTCATTAGAAACAGGCAAAGAATTATTAATTGAATTTTATAAACTTTTATCAGATATTTGGTTCAAAATTTAAAAACAGTTAGTCAAATTTAAATAATTAAAATGTTTCTTTCAATAACTGGATTAAATAAATGGCGTACGGTAGTTATTAGAAATAGTTCAAATCTTGATGAATTGGTACGTAGAAAAATCTCACCAAAATCCAAAAATATCTTGATCCTTAATTTCTTCTTTCAGCATTGAAATATCAACATTATTTTTAAATTCTTCAAGGTAGTGATATTTTTGAGGGCTCTTGATATTTATAATTTATTCTTATTTGGTAATATGGTAGGAAAACTCTTTATTTAACTGTTGACATCATTAAATTTAAATATTTTAAACCACTACAGTTCCCTCCATCTTAAAATCATTATTGCTAGTCTAGGGATTCACATCACTTGAAACAAAATTTTCCATCTGTTTATATTATAATAATTATTATTCTTGATACACAAACACAATCCTTCACAGCTCACTTGATACCATTTATTTGTTTGTGAGAGAAATATTGAAATTTAGTTCATGTATTTTATTAATTATATTATGTATTGCAACTGTTATTTTCTGACTACCATATAAAGTAACATTTACAGTAAAATAAGAGGCTTTTGATTAAATACTAAATTATGGTTGTGCCTGAGAGACATATATGTGATAATTGTTTAACATAGAAATATGATAAATTAATGGGTATGATGTTATGAAATCTTACATTTTATATACCTTATTCAAATCATTCATTTTTTATAGTCAAATCATGTAACTGTTAAATATCAGCACCAAAATTGTCTATTAAATTTATTTTATTTTATTATTTTCTTAGCCACAACAATGTAGCATAATATTATGTATAATGGATATTTTCTACAGGAGTCAAATAACTAACTATAAGTAATTAAACATTTTATGAGTAAAAATATAAGTTCAAATACAAATCCTAGACAAAATTATTTATAAAATAACGTTAAACAATTTTATTTTACTACCACAGAAATTCATGTTTTATAAAGGCTTTTAATTTGGTGCATCCCAAGCAATATGTGTTAATACAAATTGTTGACATGGTATAATATTGTGGGGGACATTACTTTTACTTGCCCCAAAGTTGGAAGCCAATTTTTATAACAATACTCTATTTATTGTAATGCCCCACTAGCTGGGCGTCAATTTTTATATTCAATAAGCACTTAGGCTAATCTCATTCAGCAACTCATATAGCCTTTAAGGTAATACAATTGAAACCTACTAAGTTCAGCCTCAATTATATTAACTTTTGAAATAAATACAAGTATAATTTAACAAGATTTTGATTTAATATAATTAAAATCATTCATTTATTAATACAGAAGGTTTGTTATTTATTTGATATAATACATAAGAAAAGAATTTGTTTTGTTGGATTTATAATGAAGAATATCTATTTCAAAATGTCTATTTCCGGTTTAGCTCAGTTCAGTATAAAAATTTAAAATTCATAAAATAAAGTTCGTTTCACCACAATAATAAATCATTTATTTGATTTAGTTTTTAATTCAAAATAATCTCGGGTTAGGGGCACTCGTGCTGCTGTAATTATCCCAACCAAACATATACGCATTCATAGGTTTCAAACGTGAAAGTTAACAATTAAGAAATGGCGTCATTAGGAATTGGATTAGAAAAGGTAAAGTTTTATTTTAATTGGTTTCCTTTAGGTATGGATTTTAATCAATGTTCATTTTAATACTTATCGTTTTTGGTGGTACACATTGGTAAATATATTGAGTTATTGCACTTTTGAATTAACTTTTATAAAATAATCGACGGCGTCACTTCCTTAGTACATTATTTACATCCACCCACGCTTAGTTCTCAATTAACACTGATTTGTCTTCTCTTTCAAAGAATGTAGCTTGGTTCCTTTACTTCCGCCTTTGTTGGGAATGCGGAAATGTATGCTCGTTCATTTAATTCGCCGGTAGCGTCCACGTGATGTTACGTCATACATTCCTTTCTACTGTTGCCATAATTACTCGTTCTGACGTAGATGCTGTTTTTCGTAAGACGGTCGCTTTGTCCCTTTTAAATAGTTTTCGATGGTTTATATACCTAAAGTATTTCTTTGTCGATTAATACAATCGTGGAGTTGATTTCTTCTTGCGTTTAAAGCATAAAATTTATTTACTTGGAATATTTTTAATTTACCCGATCAAATAATTACTTCCTTTTGAATTTTGGTGTAAGTTGTACTACTGGTGTCATATGTTAAACTAATTATTGTAAATATTTTAATAGTAATAATAATCTACGGTAAATAATTGACTATAAACTATTTCATAAATATTTTCTTAAATTTAGAATACGTTCTATACATTGGATTATCGTGTTTTTTATTTATAATTTTTAATTACATGGTACATTATTAGTCTTTTACTTGACTCATGTTTACACTGGTTTGATTGCCTACAAATATGGCTGACATAAACTAACTATACGTTTTTTAATCGCCTTGAGTTCTTGCATAGTGTCTTTGACAAATTTTACATAAATAATAAATATAGTGTTTTCTAATTTAGTACCTGACTTTCATTTCTTCATGGGATTGTTACTGGTGTTTGTTTACATATTAACATAGGGTTCTCTAGGTTATAATACTAGACTGTTATAAACGAGTGGTTTTGTATTGCTGAGATTTGATACATTACATACCGTTATTAAATTTTCGTCCGCTGTTTAGATTAAAATGCCGACTCAGATTTCGTAATCGTGACCAACATATATTTATAGAGTATGATGTTTGATTTGATTTAAATTTACTGCGTTAAAGACTAGAGTCAGTTTTAATTGGGAGACAACACTATAAGTTAATTAAATTATTGTTACAGTAGTACACTGAAACACGAAATAAGTTTATAAAACGTAGACACATTCCATTTTCCTATTGTTTCATCATCCCATCTCTAAATAGTAAATATGAAACAGTGCGCATTGCAGCACTGCTCAGGTTCAGTTCCGGTGTCGAGAATCGAGATTGCCTTGCTGTTTCAACCAATGGAACACAGGAACACTTTGAAAAACGACATTCGACATTCATTCATGTATTCATGTCATATTTTTTAATAAATAGAGTGTAAATATATCGTTTAGATATATATATATATATATATAGTATAAATATATCGTTTAGATTTAATATATATAGTGACAGTGTGTGTATTTCATGCTTAAAATGGCCTCAGTTGTTTGGAAATACTTTAAAATAGATGCTGCAAACGATCGGTTTGCCATTTGTAACATTTGTGCAAAGCTCATTTCGAGAGGTGGATGAAGTAAAAGCATTTAAAATAAAATAAATGATTTAGTACAAAGAATGCATTCTTTTAATAATTTAAAAGTTGATATACTTACAGTATTACCAAAAGATAGATGAATATCTGGCGCTGTTGACGTAGGCCTATATTATATCATTTTAGGTACCGATGGTACCATGGTACCGGTACCGAGAATCGATTTTTAGGAATTGGTACCGGTACCGAGAATCGAAAAAAAATTGGTACCGACACATCCCTAGTTTTATGAATCAATAATTTACAAGTATACAGTTCAATTCTTTGATTTATTCTCTACACTTTGTTATAATAATATTTAATTTTTGGGCAAAGCATATATTTTCCTAAGTTAATTGAAACTAGGCCTAGTTTTGTTACCAGTCTTGAAGTAGGAACATAAAAACTGGTGTTTTCAAAATAAGAAATTTGAAATTGATATATATTTTTGTACAGTTCTATTTAGAACTAAATTGCAAAACTTTAGTACATTTTGAAAAAATTGCAAAAAATGTTTACTACTTTTTATGTAGACCTAAAGTTGAACTTTTTCCTTTCGTTACTGAACATTTTTGTTTCTTGAGCTAATAACTTTGTAAATTTTACATCCATCAATTTTTTACTCCCATATATAAATTCTTTGAACCTTTTCCTACAAAAAGAGCTATAGAACACTTTTGGATTAGGGTACAATTACTATATTTGGCAAATTTGTGAAAAAAGCTTGCAAAACGCACCAAAATGGCTGGGCATTGGAAAACCGTTAACATGAACAGTTCTATGGTTAAAGAAGAATTTTATGTGTCGGTATCAATTTTAGACATCTCTTTCTGTTTTTTTATTTTTTTTTTTTATTATAAAAGTAACTTACAAAATAACTTTTTTGAGCATAGCGAACGAATGCATTAGTCGATTTTTATTTTTTTATAATAGAAGTTCATGGTTTTTAAAGGGCTTTAATTTGATGTATCATAACCCATATTGTTCATTTTTGAGATGGGAATGGTAGGAGAAGGGTGGGGTTTTGTTATTTTGTAAGTAGGTTATTAAAGTTTGTGTTGAATAACTGTCCCAAGATCAGATTTTGCATATCTCTTCCCGTCTTTTGAATAATAGAGGTGATAAAAATAAGAATAAATCACTCTGTATATACGAATATAATATATAAAAGATGTCACTAATCTAGAAATCTCTGAAATATGTCACATTGCATACACACGTGATGTGGTAAATAGGTCTTCCTTGGGTATTAAGTGTTCGCTAAAGAAGGGTTTTTAGCCTATTCAATATCTAATTGTGAAAAGTATATAAAACATTATCTAGTCTAAATCATAAACCCTTATGGTCACAAATCTTGGTAAGTTGGGTGTTAAGTTCTCCTCGGTTAAGTAAGAGTTTTTGGCAATAATCTTTGTAATGGCAAAAATTTTAAAATCACCACTCATCAAAAATCTCTGGAAACATAATGCGTACAACTTGAAAAATTCCATGATGTACTTTAATGTTTAGGATGGATCATCAATGGATGAGTTTGGTGTGGCTGCAGCACTATTACCATTGGCAACTGCGTTCTGTAGGAAATTGTGTACAGGAGTTATTCAGTTTGCTTATACCTGCATTCAGGTAAGTGCATTTAAAATATGTATTACTAAAGAAAATTGTTTGTGAGCCTTGACAAACTAAACTATGATTAGTAAAATATATCCATTTTTCTACAATAATCTATATTTATCAAGTCCTGCTGATCAACAATTATATTATAAGGAGAGAAATTGTGTTTTGTGAGCTTCTGCTATTACTGGAATTGGAGTGGTTTAATTTTGTGTTTTTAGTTCAATTATATGTCCGTACATTGGAAAATTATCAATTCCTCTAATATTTAATGGAAGAGTTTATTGAGTTTAGGTGTGATTAAGTCACTTATATTAAAAATTTCTTTTGTATTTTGTTGATTCCTTTGTTTGGTTTTAGTTTATAAGTTGTTGACAATTCCTATATTATTATTGGTAATGCCAAATTGCAGACTTGGGATTAACGATTAAAAAAATTAACGATTAAAATTAATCGTTAAAAATATGGGTAACTTTTAACTTAATCGTTAGTTTTAAAACTGATTCACTTTTAACTCTTAATTGTTAAAATATTGGTTAAGGATTAAAACTAACGTCAGTTAATTAATTTGGCGGATGCCCGGAAAGATTTGTCACAATGGAAATGCCGGCCGTGTGGGTGGGCCTGACGCGACAACATTCAATATTCCTTAGTTTGGGTTATTTATTGCTTATTGGCAGGCCGGAAGGGGTGGGGTGCCTAAAGAAAGATAGAACTAGCTATTAGCCCAGATACCTTATACCTGTAGAAGGTACCTGGGTTATTAGCTAACGGTAACGTAAACAAACAAAACAACGCCGCCAACACACCCATCAGTGTCATTCAATTAGCCCTTGGGTATACGCATGTCATTATTACAGTTGGATAGTTTTGTTAATTTTTTATAAGTTATAAATTGCTGTGCCCTGTTATAGTGATTGAAAGTTTAGATTTTATTTAGTGAATTAGTGATTGTTAATAGTGAGTAGCAGTATTTTAATTTTTTACTTTTTAATTTTAATTTAATTATGTCTTTATTGTGGCCAGTCATTTCAAACTTTTATGAACAAATGACAAGGGAGGGAAATAGTTTAACATTTAAATGCCTATTGTGTTTACCAAAATTTAAAACAATCATCTTCAGCAATTTCTGCCTCCAATTTAAGGACCACTTAAAGGTAAGTTGTGTATTAGCCGTTTTAGGTTGTTGCCTATCCAATTTGTGCCATGTATTATTGAGATTTGTGTTTTATTATAGGGCAAACGTTCAAGGACGTTTACATATATTATAGGGGGTTTGCAATCATATTTTCAAAAATATGCCAAATATAGTAATTATATATCAATTCGAAAGCGGTCCGTAGCTTTTTTGTAGAGAAACGTTCAAAGAATTTATATATGTTAGCAAAAAAGTGATAGATGTAAATTTTAGAAAGTTATTAGCTCAAGAAACAAAAAATGTTCAGTAATGAAAGGAAAAGGTTCAACTTTAGACCTACATAAAAAGTAGTAAACATTTTTGTATTTCTTTTTTTTAAAACGTATAAGAGTTTTGTAATTTAGTTCTAAAAAAAACTGTATCAATATATTTATCAATTTCAAATTTCTTGTAGAGTGTAGATAAATCAAAGAATTGTAAAATGTTGTTTTCTAAAAGAATTCATTTAGTGGTCCTCAAATCACAAAATGATATCAAACGAATAAAAAAGTCGGATAGGTTCCGAAAAATTGCTTTGAATAACAAAACCGCAAATAGCGAAAACCAAATCTTATGGGAAAAGGAAGGTTATGTTCGTGACATATAGAACATTTTAAAACATTATGTATTAACAGGCAGTCCTTGTTATCGCGGTCCCGCTTTACGTGATTTTGCTTTTACCCGGTAAAAATAAGTCCTTAAATGGTTTAGTATTTAAGCAGAGTTGTTTGGAGTGTAGGCTACAGTTGATAATTTCATAAGTTATGGAAGAGTTGTTTGTCATCTCACTCTCCCCTCAAGGCCAGGGAGATGACCTCAAGGTTCTCATCTCATAATTCACAAAGGTACCATCGGTACCTCTACCCACCCCTACTTGCTCTGTCATTGTTTGAGTTTGTCTATTTTTAGAACTTATTCTCTGTTTGAAGTTATTGTTAATTAATGATGGATGTTGAATTTTATTATAATTACTTGTTCGGACATTTGCCATCATTTGAGTGTTAAATAATCAAACACGACGTTTCGGGAATACAAATCAATTCCCGTTCTCAAGTGACTAAAACTAACGGTACATAAACCCAGGCAACTAGGCCTATCTAAGAGTGAACAAAGTAAAACTACAAATTGTTTGATTATTTAGAACTTAGTCAAGTCAAAGCATCAAGCAATCTTTCGCTGTCAGTACCGTAGCGAAAATATTCTAATCTAAAACATAGTACTAAAAACTTAATTTCTTTCAAAATATTTTACTGTAATTTCAATTAATTCTTCCTACAACTGTCCATGTTAATGTTTTTCAACGCCAAGCCATTTCGGTGCGTGTGCAAGAATGTTTTCAAAAATTCGAAAAATATAGTAATTATAAACCAATCTAAAAGTGTTCCATAGCTTTTTGTAGAGATAGGTTCAAATAAGTCATATATGGCAGTAAAAAAATGATTGATGTAAAATTTACAAAGTTATTAGCTCAAGAAACAAAAATTTTCAGTAATGAAAGGAAAAAGTTCAACTTTAGAGTACATAAAGTACATAAAAAGTAGTAAACATTTTTTGTAATTTTTTTCATAAATGTAAAAAAGTTTTATAATTTAGTTACAAATAGAACTGTATAAAAATATATATCAATTTCAAATTTCTTATTTTGAAAACATTAGTTTTTATGCTCCTACCACAAGACTGCTAACAAAAGTAGGCCTAGTTTGAATAGTAATTTAAATTTAGGAATGTATCCTTTTCCCAAAAATGAAATATTATTATAAGAAAGTGTAGAGAATAAATCAAAGAATTGAACTGTATACTTGTAAATTATTATTTCACTAAAGTATTTGAATTAGATTTACTTGAATCACAAAATGAGATCAATCAACTCGTGCTTATTAATAAACCTTATGTCGTGCCGTATTTTAACTTTTAACTTTAATCAGTTAATTTTTTTAACTTTAACTTTAATCAGTAAATTTTTTCAGACATTAACTTTAACTTTAATCAGTTATTTTTTTCTGGCTTTAACTTTAATCAGTTAAATATTTTGGTTAACTTTCCCAAGTCCAAGACGTATACAAGACTAAAGTATATGAGTTCTTGAGTTGTAACGGGATTGAACAAATCCATACAGACCCGACCGCGAAATTTGTAAAAATTTTAAATAACCAGATAAACTTATCCACAAACTTGTTGTGTCAGAAAACACGATTTAGGCTTAAGCCGATAAGTTCCCGAGCCCCTCGTTTTACAGGATTGCCTAAAATCCACAAGACTAATATACCCATTAGACCACTCGTGGACTTCACAACGGCACCCGGGTGGTACAAGACCGCTAAAACGTTAATTTCAATCTTGACTAATAGTCTGAAATTAGAAAACAACCACAGCATCAGTAATAGCCTAGATTTCACAAATAAAATTGACAACATAGCTTTACTGCCCAATTATAAACTAGCGTCGTTCGATATAGTTAATCTATATACTAATGTTCCGATTCATGAAACACTGGATATCCTAAAAACACGCCTCAACGAAGCCCAAATTTTGAGCATTCAAAAAATAAATGAATTAATTGACTTGCTATTGATTGTCTTAAATCAGAATTATTTTTCATTTGATGGAGGATTTTTTATTCAAAAAGAAGGTTTGGCCATGGGGTCGCCACTTTCGTGTTTATTGGCTGATGTATATTTGAATAATTATGAAAATACATATCTACTGTCAAAGGCGAATATATTTCACAGCCGAATCATATCATACACCAGATATGTCGACGATACATTCATAATTTTCAATGGCACATTTAGACAACTGGAACTCATGAAACATTATATGAATAATATAAACACCAAAATGCAATTCACAAGTGAGACGGAACTTGACAATAGACTACATTTTCTTGATGTAATGATTATTAAAGATTCTGACAAGCTCCGGTATAACATATACAGAAAGCCTACAACTACCGATACCACAATACACGCTGACTCACATCACCCTATCTCTCATAAAACAGCTGCTTATCATAGCATGGTGCACAGATTGGTGACAATACCCCTAAATAAGGAGGAATTTACGGAGGAACTCAACGTCATTAAATACATTGCCACAGCTAATGGTTTTGATAGTCGCATGATTGACAGAATGTTAGCAAAAAGACAAAGGAAATCCACATTAATGAAACCTAAAGAAAAGAGGTATTATATGGCAAGCGATTACGGAAACGTTTTACCCAAGATCTTGTTGAAAAATTTAAAAAAACTTAATATCACAATGTCATTTCGAACTAATAATAATATCAAAAAACTTCTATATCAGAAACGGGAATCGCCTTTAGAACATAAAACTGGTGTTTATAAAATAAAGTGTGACGATTGAACTAAATTCTATATAGGGCAGACAGGACGTACATTTCATCAAAGATTTAAAGAACATCTGCCAAAAAAGAACAATGGCATTAGGTCAAATTACGCACGCCACCTGGTGGACGAAGACCATTCGTACACCGATTTCAATACAAATATGGAACCGTTACATATCTGCAGTAAAGGCAAATATATGGATGCCATCGAAGAATATGAGATCTATAAAGCCTTTAAAGGTAACAAGGACTCACTATTGAATGACCAATTATGCTTTTCTTTGAACTTAATATACGGCACGGCAATCAGAATTCATGATAACAATCTTGAATAAACAATTTATGTAGACCCATTGCTATGTATTAGGCATGAAACGTTAGTCGTCCATGGACTGTGTAACGGTACCCACCGTGTTGTAACTTTGTGTTGTGTGTTTGTGTTGTGTAACATGTTGTGTAACTTTTATATTTTAATGTGTTGACGATCTCGAGTGAGTGATTCTCTGAGGATGGGGCACAAGCTCTGAAACGCGTCAGGATAACTGAAGTAAAGAAGTCACGTGGCGGAGCCAAATGAGGTAAAATATTGTTTAATTAAACAAACGTGACTTGGATACTAAAACAAAATGAATCTTAAATTAAATGTTAGGTTATATAATATCTTCCTCTTTTGTATATTTTTTAAATAAATTTTTTCTTAGATATCTATATTATAATATAGCAACTTAGAAATGAATTACTGTTGGTTATCAAATTAGTTGAAATTTTATTATATTTAATAAACACATGAAATTGTTAAATACAAAATGATTTATTAACTCAATTGAATATTATTTATTCTCTTTGATTCACTTTAAAAAAATTATTATATCTTGGTCTAGCTCAGGCACCAAAATTAGCACAAGTCTTTTTATAGAAATACTAGGGGAGACCCCTGCGTGCTCCGCACGCCAACCCCCGATGGAACCTTCTAAAAAGTGTAACAATTCAAAATATATCATAAAAATATCAATCAGTCAAAAGAATCATACATCACTGCATTTTAACTAAACACGCATGAGTGCGAGAGAGACAGAAAACTGATAGTAAAAACCATTCATAAACAATCTGAACGACGACATCTAGCGGACAGAATCGCAAGCAACAAATTAACAATATTTTAAATACCCGACTTTCGATAACATTTTACATAATTAATAATATTTCTCAACCTTGTATCCCTATCTTTCCCATATCAAAATTCATCTAAATTAACCAACCAATCCATCCAAATTATAAGATTAACTCAATCACCAAGCAATCGACCGAAATTTACTTTTCAAATCCATTTGAAACTAGACCGGTATACTAAAATCTAGGCCATATCAGAATTATAATCATCGATCCAAAGAGAACCAAATTTTAAATTAAAAAATCAACAACACCATCAGATAGAACGAAAGATTCTACATCTAAAATGTCTTTGGTAAAATCTCAAAGGAAATACCGTTAAGCCGTAATAATTCTCCGAAAGTCAACGAAACACCGGCTAAAGCCAGATATGTGTTGGCCATATTTATCAAGCCACGCCCACAGTCACGTGATCGCTGGCACCGCGGAAATCTAATTTCAAAAAGCCAAATGTATAGTTTTAGTTGTAAATAGTAGATGTTAGAGAATAATTTGTACAAGG